>OMLP01008752.1:1372-17400 GCA_900302685.1 Spondyliosoma cantharus | reverse complement strand
AAAGTAATATTTTAGCCTAATTTCTTCTTATCTTTTACTGAAGTATGACTTTTGGGTACTTTCAACAACAGTTGTATTACCAGTGTATCATCAAAATTCATATAAATTCATTATATTTGTATTTGTATATGTATTGGCATGCATTGTCACATGTATGTGGACTCAATCAATATATTAAAGTGTATTTTTAAGATACAAAATTATATTTTCCAGTATATTTCAATATATCCTTGTGCTGTAAGGGGATCCTGTCCTGAATGTCTGTACATCATTTCCTGGCAATCCATCGAATAGTTGTTGAAGAATGGACCAAGATTACCATGATTAGAGCTGACAGAACACACACCAGTAATGGCAGACGTGGTTGGGAACACACCAAATATGAGTGTCCGACTGCAAAAATAGATGCATCCCTGACTCAGTGTATTAAATGGTGATTGCTTCAAATATGTGTGAAGTGCTTTGGTAAGACGATATGTGACACACTCACCCAGAACTTCGAGCTCCAGTTCTCCGATGCCAGGGTCTGCCGTCTCTGGTGGGTTGTTGACCATGCAGCGGTAAATACCAGCATCTGATACACGCGTGTCATTCAGGACAATGTCTGCACTCCAAGGGATACCTGCAGCAGGTTTACATGAATAATTATGTGTTTATCCGGCCTTCAGTTTGTAAATTCATCCCTTTGAATAGGATATTTCTAAAATCAGTCATTGAGAATCAAATTTAAAAAAAACGGAAAGTGGACAACGCGTCATATTACAGGGTTTTTAAGTGGAAAATTATCAAGAAATATATATTTATAATTTCATTTAATTAGAATATTTTCCAACAAGCAGTTGATGGATAGTTCCATATTTCTTTAATACATTTCCAGCTGGTTTCTTCTAAATTTCTGCTGATCATGACATTTTAATTTCCAACTAGTTGAACTAACTTTCCCTCAGCAGGCCGCTAAATTGAAGTGAGTTGTTGCACCTTAAAGGGACACTATGTAGTTTTGGAGAAGAAATACAAATGCAGAATTGTATTATTTACAATATTAATGAGATAATAACACAAACTCAGATGTATGTATTGGTTCCATAACTGAATAAACAAGCTGTTCTCAGAAGATAATAAGGTCCCCAGAACACTGTTTGCACTAGAAAGGTGGCAGGGTCCGCCACATATAGACAAAGTAAAACAGAATGGAATTGCTTTGTCCTGTAAGGTCAGTTTGTTTATTCAGTTTATTCAGTCATGAAAACATAGAGAGTTTGTTTATCTAGTTTGATAGGCATAAAAAACATCAGTCGATGATGATCTTTCTTTTCTGATTAAAATTCCTTCCCAAAACTACATAGCGCACCTTTAATTTCCAAATTTCTGTCTGTCCAACTGCTGCAGGTCAGTGGATTGAGGTAAATTTTTAACCATGTACATGTCTGGAACAGATTTCCTAAATGTAATTTTAAAATGCGAACTTCCGACAAACACAACTTTATAATCAAGAATTCCGGCAAGTTCAGGGGAAATTGTCCAGTGGGAAGTTAGACGGAAACTAATTGGACATTTCCCGGAAATGTACTAAAGAAATGCCCGGCTATTTATTAACTTCTTGTTGGAAAGTTACAGTATGTTATTGTTAATAACAGACAGTGTACAGTAAGATTTAATATATATATTTAAATACATTTTGAGGTAATTACTGTGGAAACTTGGGGGTAAATTTCAAAATGTGCTGCTTGGTAATTACCACCTACCCACCATGAAATGTGTCTGTGAAATTAAGCGTTACCAACAACTCTTTTGTCGGTCTTACCTGTAAAACCGACCCTGCCGACGAGGGCTGGGTCCTCAATCACCTGCCCATGGTCGTACACAATCACCTGGAAGTGAGCGCAGCTGTTTTTAGAAGTAGTGTCAGAGCATTAAAATACAGACGGCCTTCTACCGACACATGTAGTGAAGCCTGAGCTGTAGAAGTGATTTTCAAAATACAGAAACTTTAAGAGAAACTTTCAATTGTTATCCGCATTGCTGGCACCTGATACACACCTGAAAATACCTGTCTTGAAATATAAATATGTATGATCAAGTTTGAAAGGTTGCAGCTTGTTGAGAGAGGCTGCCTGTGCGTGTGTGTGTGTGTGTGTGTTTGTGTTGGGAGTCACACCTGTGTGGGGGTTTCCGGGCTGGAGAGGGGAGCCAGAGTCCAGATGACGTTGAGTCTGGAGAGAGGGCTGGAGGTGAAGAAGGAGCAGGGCAGCACCACGAAATCCCCCTGAACCACCTTCAGGCTGGACTCCCTCATGGTCACCCTGAGTGCAACTGTGTCGACGAACGAGGCGGGAAAAAAAGGACAACTCAGATCTTGTGAAATCCTGCGAGAATCCTTTGGAGTTCTGGAGTTATTCCTTAAATATTTTACTCTGCCTTCAACTTGGTTTCCCTGTTGACGATGTGCAGACTCCACTGCTCCCTCTCAACCTTCATTACTGAAATAATGAACCCCCCCCCCCCCTTCCCTCCTCCTCCTCGTCTCTGTCATCCCCAGGCCTTTTGTGTGTGTGTGTTGTGTGTGTGTGTGGGAATTTCAGCGTGCATATTAGTTGTTAATTACACTTGACAGCTTTGAGGGTGAGCCAAAGCGGTCACAGACTGAGTGGAACAACAGCCCACTTCACTGGGATGTGCTCGTGAAAACATAACGTCAGTCCGAGACATTGTCTCTATGTAGATCACCAGTTTTCTAAAGCGTTGCCCTTTCAAATTAAAATGTCCAACATGACAAATGTAGGCTTTATTTGATACAACTGTAGTGTTTAAAAAAAACTGTGGATTTTCAAGGTTACTACTGAATCTTTAGTTCATCACACGTCTACATGATTAAAGCTCTTATTTGTGATATGATTTAACATTTCTCCTCAGGGGGGGGAAAAAAAAGCTTTAAATTGTTAATAATGGACACTTTTAGCGTGCTCTCAAAAAGATCTGCATTGTCACAGTCAAACACATCAAACACAGCTTTAGAGCCAACTCATGTCAGTGTGGATTTAACTCTACAATGTAGATTACAAGTGTCTGTCATTCTTGTGTTCGCGTCAGAATAGCTGAGTGGACAAATGCACAGGTATGTCCTCTAAAAGAAACGTCAGGAAGCAGCTTTGCGAGTCCCTGAAAACACTTGAAATCTGCATCAGCTTTGCGCAAAAAAATGTTTAATATGTGTCATGTAAAGACAGAAGACGAGGCCCACTCACCATTCTCCAGAGCGGTGAAACACATGCACAGGGTCCAGAGCATCCATCTTCCAGCAGAGCCCATAGCTGAGAGGAAACAGCCCTCTCTCTCGTCCCCCCGTGTACGAGCTGGTGGCCAGGAAAAACTAGGCATGCATGATTAATCTATTGAGCGACGCAACAAACCCCACCCTCCGTTATCCTCACTCTCACTTCACTCTCACCTCGCACAGTCGGGTAAAAGATCAACTAAAGTGACTGCAGCTGGATTTTTAATGAAGTATGTATGGAGGGTAAAGCAGGTCAGGTCGTAGTCTAATTAGTCAGTGTAACGTAAATAAGTGCAGCTGCTCTGGAGGAAAAAATGTTATCTATATAAGACAACGTGCTGCAGGGTGACGATGCGCAGCCGCAAGATTTCTGTTGCAAAAAATCCACCAGGTAGGTTTTTCCCGCCAAACAACCAGCAAGTGGCGATGCCGACGACATCCTACCTGCTAAAATTAGCCGCCGTAAGCTACTGCTCAAACTGAACCAAGCCGTTTGTTTGTTCGTTGGTTGGTTTGTCGGCATGATTACACAAAAAACGCTAAAAGTTTTTCCTCAAAACTTGGTTGGAGGACGGGTCTCAGCCCAGAATAGACCTCTTTAACTTTAAGTGCGCACCCGGAGGCAGGAATTCTTCCTCACGTTCTTTAACATTGCAAGATAGTGCGCTTTTTGTCTTCTTCTTTTTTGTCAAGTTCTCAGAATGATTCATGGATCTAACTGAAAAAATCAGATTTTTTAATTGCATTTTAGTAGATTTAAATATGTTTTATTTGATATTAAATTAGACTTGATTGAACTGAAGGGGACTGTCGGGCCTTGGCAGAGGTATGCGCACTACTGAGTGCCATTCTAGCGTCTTATAATTTCAAATTTTTGAAGAAGTGGACTGTGTCATGTTTCTTTTTTCAACAGCTACATAGTCACTTGGATGAAAGTTACTTGTTATAACCAACAGAAAACTAATCTACTTGTTTCAATGATTTGATTGGTAATTTAAAACTTTTGCACACCTGCGGATCGACAGCTTTTTACAGACCGAGGGCCGACAAAGTCAGGACAAAAACGCCCTCACACTGGTCACCTCACTTGCAATCGTGAATGGACAACGTTTTGGTACAAAGACCTTCATAAAGTTATCGTACAAGATAATAAAGGAGGCCATCTGAAATAAATTGGTAGGTTTATTTTAACATTATCTGATGGGGATCTGATGCTCTTATCTGTTTCACATTCTATAAATTCGATACTTTTTGGAGTGACGGTTGGACAAAAGAATCAAACGTATGCTTTGGGAAACTTACTGGCCTTTTTACAATTTGAAGGTATTTTAAAGACAAAACAGCAAAACAATTAAACAAAAGATGAACTGATGAATAGACAATGGATGATGTAATGAAAGACGACAATGACTTTTCTCAGTCGTGTTGGTGGGGCCGATTATAATCATATCATATAGTCAATTCTCCATTTTTGCTTCAATTTGTAGCTTGTTTCAGTTGTTGGTTTTACAAGATTGTTAACTGGCAACTAATTGAACTCTTCTGCTCTGACTAATTCTAAAAGCTCACAGATCTAATGAGGTAAAATCAGCTGCTGAAGACTTGTTTTACTGCTACAAAAAGAGTAATAAAGTCCCAAAATCAGCTCTTCCTTTCAAAGAAAAAAAAAGTGGTTTTCCCCTCATCTATGTACAGTGACTCATGGATGTGAGGCAGACCTGAGGTTGTCACCGCCGTGATGAGTTTTTGACACTGGCACCGAGTCGGCTGGTGATAAGGACCTTCATCCAGTTATGACCTATGGGCTAAACAAAACCCCGTCACTGCAGCTTTTTTTGACGGATTTACATAAAATGGGTTCGTCAGTCGTGATTCACACAAAGTCTATCCGGCTGCCAAGTTCCGCAGCGATCATCAAATTATGTTCCAGTTTAGAGACGCTCGCCAGTCACAACCAGACATCACGTGGTGGAGCACAGACACGCCGTGAGGGCTGGAAATCAACACAGTCAACGGATCTGTCAGATTTAAGTCCTGTTCACATAATTTTCATGTACTTTGCTAGTACTCTACTAGATTTTATATTTTATTATGATTTATTCACTGACAGGTGAAGCTACCCAGCAGTACATAATTCATTCAAATGAGCCTCATCCTCACCAGCTGCAACATTAAAGTGATAAAGTGGCATCAGGAATTATATTCCAGCAATATAATATGTATTATTCGGTAAAATGGACCATTCTGCCCGAGTACTCTGACTTTTGGTACTTTAAATACATGTGGACTTCAATTTACAACAGACTATTTTTACACCAAAGTTTTGCTACTTTTACTGAAGTAAAAGATCTGAGTACTTTTACTTAAGAAATGTACATCAGCACAAATTCAAGATACTTGAATGTAGTGCAATGTTATACTGCTAGTAGCTTTAGTTACTTTTCAGATTGTACCCTTCCTCAGATAAAAAAACATGCATCTGACAGGAAGGGTATAACAACCGCCTATAAGTCATTTATCAAATTTACTGATTTTGAATTTGATATTTCATATACATTCTCTTGTGTCTCCTATTGCTCAGCTAAATAAACTACTATGACCCCTCTTGGGTTAGCTGGAAAATACATCATCACAAAGCAGAAAAAAACAGGGAGGTTTTTCTGACACCATGAAACCTTTTATAAGATATGTGGTTTTCGGCAACACTACACACATAACGATGATCTTTTAGAATATGATGCCACGCAGTAGATTAAACTACTCATCAGTATATAATGTAGTTAAAATGAGCTCAGCCTCAAACATCTACAGCAGTAAAATGGAACATGAGTGCAGCAGCGTTATTAATCCAAAAACATCCCATGTAATAGTGAAATACTGACAGGGACCATTTTTCAAGCACTTTTACTTTTGATACTTTTGGTACATTTTGCTGATAATACTTTCATTTCAGAGAAGGGGGTTGAATGTAGGACTCATACTGGAGTAATTTCAGTGTGGTATTAGTACTTTTAAAGTAAAGGACCCGAGTAGCTCCTCCATCATTGATATATTTCACCACTAGATTTAATGAGTCCCATGTGGAAGCGCGAGGAAATTGTTTTACGCATGAGCATTTTGATGGTTTTTGATTTTCTTCATGACTGAACCTTCACTGGACATGGATTACTGGCAACAGAGGTATTTATTGCTTTTTACTGAAGGAAAATAAAGTGTTGGAGCAGCAGAGGAGCCAGGATAGAAAGCATATTTAAAAAAATAAAAACATTCAATCAGGCTCGACCAAAGAAAGGAGCAAAAGATGTGACCTTTTCAAGTTTTCAATATGACCTTTTAGGAAGTCACCGCACTGAGGTCAGTGTCTCCCTGTTACTGATACAAGCTGGCCTGCTTCCCCATCTGCAGTTATTTTGGGTTCCTGTCATCTTTATCTTTCATTTGAACACACATCACCATGGCGATTTTTTCGTGTTGTTGACATTTTTTCCTTTTAAAAAAGGACTCGAAAGATTGAGATGGCACTTCCACGTGCCAGTTTTGCAGATAAAATAAAAAATAAAGATGTTCATGAATAAGGAGGAGGTCTGAGGCTGTTTTCAGGTGCTGTGGAGTTTTTATTGTGTGTGTGTGGTCCGTCATGAATCAGCAGCTGACCGAGAGATATGAGAATATATACACAGATGGAAGTTGACTGCAGGCTGGAATCTTTACTAAAAAAAATTACGGATGAAGGGCAGTAGTTTCTCGTCCTTAGACGTTTCAGATTCTTTGTGATCGCATCGCAAGTTTCTACTCCTTAACCGCTTTAATTTGGGCTGTTAGTCGAATTATAAAAACCCAAACCAAAGAGCCTATGGCACAAGGTTGACTTCTCCCAATTTATTCAGACAACAAGTAACATCGAGCACCAGCTTTGTGCGTTCCAGCAGTGAAAGACAGACAATTTTGAAAGGTAAGTGTTCTTACTCTGAGACTAGAAAATAAAACGGAAGAGAGTTGGCAAAACCGTCCAGTAATTATTTTAAGAGTGTTTGTTATCATTTAGGACTGTACAGATAGAATTATATGGTGAGGCCTCATGGGAGCTCACCACCATATATACACAGCACTGTGTTCACCCCACAGTGAGAAATATACACATCAACCTACAGAAAACACATTATTTCATGTGTGTTTGTTTGTTTGTTTGTTTGTTTGTGTGTGTGTGTGTGTGTGTGTGGATCTGAATTTTGTGCATCTCCGAGTTAACTTACTTTACGTCCTCTTGCCTGCATGCAGACAAAAATCACAAGCCTTTTTACTCAACAGAGCCACAGTTAGCTGCACTTCCTGTTGTCTTTATCAGTTTCACACAAAATCACAGGTCAAAGTGGGTAGAAACACACACCAACCCACACACACACGTAAGTTTTGTGATAAATATGCTCGCTGGTTGGACATGTAACACTTCCCTTCATAAAACATTATCAATGTTTTAGTGACAGTCTCTATTCTAGGATAAAATAAACCTAATTCTGTTCTCTCAGAGTCGGGCCCTTAATAAATAGAAGATGAGAGAGGAGAGAGAGGAGAGAAAGATAGACAGGAGAGACAGACAGGTAAGCGGAGTGAGCGCTGCCTCTTTCCCTTCAGGGTAATTGGGAGTGACCTGGTGGCAGGCGGGCCAATCACAGTAAGATCCAGATGGATTTAGACCAATCAGATCTCTTCAGTGAGCGGCCTGGGCCTGCTGCTGCAGTTTAACGGCAGTACAGTCCAATCACAACAGCATGGTGACGGGTTTCTCCAGGAACTTGCGGAACTCGGCGAGCCACTGCGCGCCTACCGCCCCGTCCACCACTCGATGGTCACAGCTCAGCGTCACCGACATCAAGCTGGCTACGTCAAACCTACCGAGAAAACATAGAAACACACACTGCATCAGATTTGTTTTTTATCTTTTATGTAATGTTTCAAACTTCTTACAGTGTTGGAACTCACTGACCCTTTCTCATTATCAGCAGGCAGAAGCCTTTTCTCTGAGCCTCCGACGGCGAGGATACAAGACTGAGGAGGGTTGATGATCGCCGAGAAGTTCTTGACGCCAAACATCCCCAAATTAGAGATTGTGAATGTTCCTCCCTGTTGGGAAAAAAAAAAAACACATATAAGAGGACTACTTCAATTTTCTGCTTCACTGGATGAAATGAAAAGCTAACTATCCCATGAGCGGCTGAATTTCAAATTTTATGGTCAAACTTCCTTCCTTTAAAACAGAAATGGGGAGGAACTGACTGGAAGTTAATTACAGTCTCATATCGGTATGGATTGTTCAGGGGACACTATATTTATCATTCATAAGAAAACTGCTTCTGAATTGAGCTTCAGATTGTTTTTGATCACAAGAGTAAGAAAAATACAAATTTATACTTAAATTAATAAAAGGTAAGTCAACAACCAAAGAGGATTTTCCTTCATCACGAGTATACAGCTATTGACACCTATTGCATTGATGATACTCGCTCTACCCTTCTATCCCACATGTCCCCACAGGATCAGCTCATGTGTTGCACCTGGAACTCATGTGGCTGCAGTTTGCCTTCTCTCGCTTTGGCGGCGAGCGCCGACACATCGGAGCTGATGGCCACGAGTCCTTTGGTGTGAGCGTTAAACACGATGGGCGTGATGAGGCCGTTGGCTGTGCTCACTGCTACGCTTACGTCCACCACATGGTTCCTGGAAACAGGGGTAAATAAGTCAATACTAATGACAGCAGAGAAATGAGGTCAACTTCATTTCTAAACTGAGAGAAGATGGAAACATGTCTGTGCCTTGAGTGCCCTCTGCTGGAATACGTGTGAACAAAAAAGGCCAGTTTTATTTCAATCTGGCAACACTTTTTTTTGCACATTTCCTTTGTTGGCCTTCACTTTCTTTAAATAACTGAACAATCACGTGTTTTTACACTGACTGATCCGTTCATCAAAATGTTACCATGGACATGAGCGACATAATTCAAATTTAGATTTCCGATGCAAAGACTGATGTCAGACGTAATGTGAAGAGGCTAAACAACAGAGACCGGGTGACTAGATTAGGAGACTTCGGTCGATGAAGATTTATCTGTAATTTCCTGTTTACTGTATATTTTGGAACCAAACAACTTTCACATGTGTGTGGATTTTTTTGCGCATTTACTCACTGGCGAATGACGGTGTCCAACCAGGAGGAGTTGCACTCAGGAACCTTGAGGCAGGCCAGGGCACTGGCTTTGATAATGAAGTCATTCACACTAAGCTTGATATTCTGGGATTTCACTTCCTGTGGAGAGGAGGAGAGATTATTTGGAAAAAGACACAGGTAATAACTATATCAGTTCCATGTTTTAAATTCTGTTCAATTCAATCTATTCATGAGCAAAAACTCACAGCATTTAGTTCTTTCCGAAGCTCAATCACTTGGTCCATGTTGACATCTACAGACAGATAATAGTGGGGGATGGTTTGCTTGGACTGCATCAACCGCTGAGCGATCACCTGCAGGAGAGACGCATACAAATGCACCTTAGCTTTGATCCATAATTCATCACGGACAGGGATGAAGCACGGTAGCTAAGTCATGTTGATAAATGCTCCAGTGCCCATCTCCGGGGCAAAATGTGGAAGCAGAGGTTAGAGATAACAGAGCTACACCGTGAAAACCCCTCAGGACGTTTGCCTCACAGCGTTCATCAGCACCAAACGCTGCTTACAAGGAGCGTGTCATGAATTATACCTGGCTGCTATCAGAGGAGCTAGAGCAGGAGAGGAAGTCGTCCATGAACACAATGGACCACCAAAAGTGCAGGTGTGTGATTGCTCTCACCTTGCGGATGTTGCTGATGGGGATGTCTGTAAAGGTCCCGGCTGCTGCAGCAGGAGCTGCAGCAGGTGCAGGAGCAGCTGGAGTTGCAGCTGGAGTGGGAGCAGCAGCTACCGCCTGCCAACACAAATTATTTGATTTGCATTTAAAAGGACATTGCAACAAAACCTTGAGGCATACAGTAGGACGCCAACGTTTTGAGATTGTTAAAAACCCAGGTAAGAACTATAATCGTGATTATTTGGAGGGTGGATGACACGACTGAAATGCTTCCCGTTTAAAAACTTATTTTTTAAATCCATAAACAGAACTCGAGAGTTTGCTAATCCTTTTTTAACAAATGATAGTACCATAATTGGGTATGAAAGGGTTCAGTTGTTCACCGGGGAGTAAGAGGTGAGGTTCACCACTTTGTGAAACACACGATTGTATAAAAGATATCACATTACATGGATTTGAAAAGTCGTAAGACATTTTTAAACAGTGTCCCAGCTTATTTGGAATCAGGGTTGAAATAACATCTGAACACTCAAGGACACAAATCCAAAAACGAAATAAAAAGGCTTAGAAAAATGATAATGATTAAAATAAAAAGAAAAGATCTTCAAAATTTCACACAGGTCATGGTCTTGTCAAATTGACAGTCCAAAACCCAAAAACAATTGATAATGAAAAAGAAACAAAGAGCGAAGCAGCAAATTCTTGCTACAAAAAACAGAGAATGTTTAGCTTTTCTGCTTTAAGAATGAAATAAATCAAAAGGTTTCAGCTCCACATTCTTATTTTTAGTATTAATATAAAACATTTTTTTTTATGTAACTGAAGTTGTTACATATGATAACACAGGATTCAATCATGCACTGATAGTGGATACAGAAACAAGTGTGAGCTTCACTTACAGGTGCAGCCTTTGGTGGAACAAAGCTGTCAATATCTTTCCTGGTGATGCGTCCATCCGGACCAGAGCCTGAACAGAAAACAGCTCAATGTACACTATAAAATATATTTCACCTTTGTTTTGTCTAGTTCTGTATTAATTTTGTCACTTGAAAAACGTAAAGGGGAATTCTGGCATTTTCAAACCTGGGCCTTATATCTTATATTTACATGCGTGTCAATGACTCAAACATACCAAAAGTTTTGGAATCAGTCAGTCGATTAAACATTCAGCCATGACTTTGGAGATAAATTATTTCTCACAGCTCCTCTAGGTCCTCTCTGCAATTCTTTTCACCCTTTTCCTACAAAAACTCACTTCTCAAGTTTTGAGAATGACACTTGTCCTTGAGAAAGAATTGTATTTCTGGTTACAAGAAGGATCTTGCTCTTCAACAAAAAAGCTTTATCTCCATACGACATATTTCCACAATATTGTCAGACATTTAGAATAACAACCTCTGCCTTGTTAGTGGCAAAAACGGGCGCTTTTAGAGGATGTATCTTCGATAGTTGTAGCTACCCCAAAGGATTAAGCCGATTCCAAAAGATTTGGTAAGTATTTACTGTAATTTAATCTATCAGTATAGATTAGTTGCTAGTTGTGTCTCAGTCACTTACCGCTGACCTGTGCCAGGTCGATTCCTTTCTCCGCAGCGAGTTTCTTCGCGAGCGGGCTGGCAAACACACGACCCTTCCTGGGTCCTGCAGGGGCAGCGGCTGCAGGGGCAGGAGCGGGTGCTGCAGCAACCGGAGCTGCAACCTAGAACATAAAACCAAACAAGCATAGATGACTTGATACGTGTACAAGCTGTCTTAAAACTAAAAGGAATTGAAGCAAAATTCAGCATGTTTTTGTTAGTATTTGGGTAAAAGCTTTGTGTGTGTCTCACCGGTGTTGATGCCGGTGCAGGAGCTGGAGGTGGTGTGGAAACCTCTGCCACTCCAGTCTCAACGTAATCCTTAAAGGCAGCGATGTCACTCTCTTTCTCTACAATAATGCAGAGCGGCATTCCCAAGGGGACATCCCGAGTTCCTTCCGGCACCATGATTTTGGCCAAATATCCCTCCTCCTGCACCTCGAAGCCTGCACACAAACACATGACAGAGACCACGCTGTAAGTCAGCATACAAGACAGAATTCACCAGATATTAAACAGCACTCTAAAACTCCTACAGAGAAAATGTCAGGACTGAAGTGTCTGAGTTTACCGATGGTTGCCTTGTCAGTCTCGATTTCAGCCAGCAGATCTCCTTCACTCAGCTTCTCCCCAACTTTCTTCTCCCAGCGCTGCACTGTTCCCATGGTCATGGTGGGAGACAGGGCAGGAAGTGTGATCTGTAAGATCAAGGCAGGAGGATGTCAACTCTTAAGTGACTAGTGACAAACAGAGCAACCCTAAAAAGGGGCCTGTATGATCTAACTGACATCTTTAATTACAATCAGGCTTGGAAACGTTAGAACAGCCGCTACCAAGTGAAAGCTCCTCCCTGGTGTCTGATAATGGACTCTCCGATTAAATGCCAAAATCACCATGACTTCAACTCGTGATGTTTCTCATGAAAGCAAGGAGCTACAACATCTTTTCATCACTCAAATCACTGACTCACCATAAAACCTACACACATGACCCAAGAAGTGCGACCTAATACAAAAGCTGTTTTGTCATTCCAACAATACCGAGTTGCTATTAGAGAGCAGCAGAGGTGGAAAGTTCACACATTCTTTACTCAAGTGGAAGTAAGAGTACAGGCTCTGAAATGCACTCAAAATATAAAAGTAAAAAGTATCTTTCTGAAGGACATTTCTTCAAGCTAACTGAACCTCACATCATTTTAATATAATTCAAAGTCTAGTAAACTTAAAGGTTGAATCTGTGGTAAACGCACCAGAGAGATGACTGTTGATTGTGGAGTCTCATTTGAATAAAAATAATCAACTGCTCTCCTCAAATGCATTTAAACTAAAGTAACACGCTTGTTTTGAAAATGTAGGAGTACAAAGTAAGTACAGTTACCTGTGTTGAAATATATGGAGCAGAAGTCAAAAATTGTCCGAAAAATATATACTGAAGTAAAGTGCAGATACCTGAAAAATCAACCTCTCTTCTCTCATGTACTTTTGAGAATTTATAAACATTTTGGTTTCATTTTTTACTATATTTAAAGCCACTGTGTGTAGAATTAGTTAAGTGAATGCAACAACTTTATCCCTTTAATTACTGGGTCAACCTTTCAGGCAATGCTAGTGATTTTCACGATTCACGCGTGCAGCTACAATCAGGAAAATTTCCACCTTGTGCCTTCACACATGCCAAGGCAATGCACAATTTATGGCTGCCAACCAACATGAAATAGAACACAACACCCTAATAAAATAATTGATATATTAAGGACTTTAAACCCAACAGATAAAAGGGACAATCTCATCTATATTACTACAAATCTCTGATTCAAACTGCCCTTCCTTGTCCTTGTTATTTAAAAAACATCTATCAAAGTGTGGAGAGACCTCTTTTGACATTCTTTGACAAACCCTCCACACAAGTACAGGAATTAATAGAGAATTTATCACGCTCTAGCACTTGACATACACACCTGGAAATAGATCATTCTTGCCTTGAGGTGCTGCTCCTGCTTAACCTTTAATTATAACTTGGATGCTTTTTATTTCTCAATTTCATCTCACATTAATCAGCACCTTTAAATTACCGTGGCTACATTATTTTGCACTTAGATTTATGCACATACCAAGTTGTAAATCGCTTTCTTGAAGCAAGTTTAACCACTGAGTGACAGCAAGTGGTAGGGGTTTTTTGTTGTAGGGTGGGAATGATGTTACTTTAATACGCATCTGCGTTAATTGTGAAAATCAATCAAAAGAAGAAGATGTGACGAGGCAGAATGTACGTGGACACCGTGGAAGACGTCTTATCACTTTCAGAAACATGGCAGGCAAGGAGCTTCCTTTGTCCAGTGCTCTTGTCATGCATTTAATATTCAACAAGTAATGGTTTTTCGTGATTGTAAACAAGTCGCAGATTCAAATACGTCATCAGTGGAGTCTTGTGATTCGTTGGCTCACTCAACATTTAAGTGTCTCTGCCAGACAGATGTAGCCCTTTACTTGCTTGTGTCTGTAATGGCACTGCCTTCATTCAAAACATAGCCATGCTGCCAGTTTTCCTGACATGTTAGTAAGTCTTGAGGTGGATAACTGATGATACAGATCTCCCTGAATATTAATCTCTGCTAACATTCACACATGACCCCATGCAGGAACTGTTCCTGAACCATTCAGGGGATATATATATATATATAAAATTAGATATATATGGTGAAATGTAATGAAATCTATGTAATTTACTTTAGTCTACACATTGTGCTTTAAAATTCTAGGAGAAATTTTGAGGACTAGCCAACGAGACTGATTAACTCAAACATTTTGCTTGCACCATCAGAGAGAAAATGGCAAATGTCACCTTAAAAACCCATTTGTCTCCTCTCTGCTAACACACAGCAGTCATATGATGATCCCATCACACACAGACAGACAGTCCAACAGTACAACCCTGATCAAACTACAGCTGTGGCTACAGGACACGACCGTAAACATCCCCTACATACATGACTTCACTTTGTTTATGTAGGAACATGAATACCTTCAAGTGTGTGGGGTAAGAGCTGCCGGGGGCTGCAGGAGGAGCAGCGGCAGCAGCAGCAGCAGCAGGAGGAGGAGGAGGAGCGGAGGCAGCTGGTGAGGGACCTGCTGCTGCGAGTGACTCCAACGTTACATCCTTAAAGGCTGGGATGAGGTCGGGGCTGCGAGGAAGTGTAAACACACAGATATTAGACATGTATTTTGAAAACTACTGCTGGTTCAGATACAAAAGCTCAAAATGGAGGAAACAATGTGTAAAAATTATGTTTCCAGATGCAGGTGGAAATCAATCATGATTCAGCTAAAAATAATGACAATAATTTGATCGTGAGATCTGCCATCAAACGTTTAACCCCAGTCTAAAATCCACAATGCTGAACATATTTCGAATGGTTTTATATTAATAACCACAGACACTTACCTTTCGACCGTGATGCAGATTACTGCTCCGATGGTGACGTCTCTGGTCCCTTCAGGAACCAGGATCTTTGCCAGATAGCACTCCTCCAGCATCTCAAAACCAACAGTGGCCTTGTCAGTCTCCACCTACAGGGATACAAATATTTTTAAAAATCGGATAGCCGTGATGATTTCCTACGATATTATGTAACATAAAAGCTCCGCTAATACCTCAGCTATGAGGTCACCCTCTGCGATCTTGTCTCCCTCCTTCTTCTCCCAGCGAGCGATCGTTCCTGTCTGCATGGTGGGTGACAGTGCGGGAAGCTCCACCTGATGAACAGGAAACAAATTCCAGAAGTTTAAGAATGAAGGAGTCATGAGAAAATGTCATAGTAAATCTGATGGTCGACCAAATATCAAAGAAGACATTTAATTTAACAACGCTGAAAGGTCACCACGGTCATTTTTCAGTATCCTCACTGTGGTTTCATGACATGTCAACTGTCAGGTGTTGTAACTGTGGATGCTACGTCATCATCACCTCATTCTCTTGCTCAATAAATGACCCATATACAGCGGTGTTTCACAACATCTGCGATGTATTACAGTAGCTGTCAAGGTCATGTAACATCTGACTGCAGAATCTACCAGGAAAGACAAATACAGGCTAGGAGCAGATCTACAGTCTCTTGTGCACTGCATTGTTGCACAATCGTATGACAGCAACAAGCTCAAAAATCAAAGTTTTTTTTAACATGCACACTTGATTATTCACTATACACTCACAACCTGCTTGGCATCAATATGAAATATAGAAAAATAAAATTCTAATTTTGCCAGATTTAGCACTGCAACTAATGATTATTTTTTATTATCAATAAGGGATGCACAACATATATTGTAATGATTTTGCAT
>OMLP01008741.1:900-89239 GCA_900302685.1 Spondyliosoma cantharus | reverse complement strand
CAGTGATGCTAACTGGCATGTCACTGAACACAATGCTGCTCACCTTCTTCACTGGGACAGGGAGGGGACAGGTATGGGGAGACTGGGGTGCTGACTCATCTGTTGTTAAGTCTGCTAAAAGGGGCAGGGACAATGATTTAATATGAATATCTTGCTAAACGTTTCCCTACACTGATTAAATGTTGATGAAATGTAGGCTAACACTAGTCTGTAGCTAGCTAGCTTATTTCACTATGGACATTAAGCCAAAAGGTTAATACCACTCAGACTAAAGGCTACCCACCTTTCTTGGTGAAAAACTAGGTTACAGATTGACACCCTTTCCTCTCTCTCTTTCCTTTCTTTCCTTTTTTGAAAACCAGATTTTCATTTAGGCAACATTGTGTTCACTGTAGTTCTGGCATATCTGCTGACTGCAACTAAACACGGTCACTGATAAGTGCGCTGAGGCAGGACCAAACCATTTCATGTAGATACAGGGGGGTGGCCGGTCAATATGGATGTTTACTTTTTGGTCAATGGGGATATTTAACTTTTACTGCCACAAACAAGTAAAAACAAAGAGATCATTAATTGTATTATTATATTATTATAATATACTCAATGATGATGGTTAATTTTTGTTTTAAATTTTTTTTACCTAGTTTTTGGGGCCCCTGTCTGTCAGGGGCCCTTGGAATTGTCCTAACTTTTCCCCCCTATACAGCGCCCCTGACTACGCCATTTTGTAGTGCTGTCCGAATGTCTAGTGGGAATTATTATACCCTATATAGTGCACTCAAAGTATCCCACAATGCATCGCGAAAAGTAGCGTACAACCGATGGTCACTAACCAAGCAATATTTACTATCATGCATTGCGCTGCGGACAAACGTATGGAGGTTTCAATTCACGTTTCAACTGCGCAACAGTAGTGACATAATTAACGGCAGCCGAGTAGTGTCTGAAAGTGGACACAGCCCAGGTAAAAGTTCCTTGTAATACATTTAAAGGGGTCTTACCTTCCCTGTTAGAACTCTAATACAATATACATTTAATCCAACCCAACAAAATAACTATAAATTACTGAAAAAAATGTTGCTCAGCTGCTCCTCAAAGTCATTGAGTACATTGAGGGCATAATATTTTCAACAAATTCCAAACCGGCTCTCGCCATCAACAGCAGTACAAAAACAGCACTACTAAGAGTGACAAATGACACCCTCATGTGGGCTGACGATTGCAAATATTTCATCCTGGTCCTGCTTGACTGCTCAACTGCAGCTTTTGACACTACTTGTAGTCAGTTAGTAAGTCTGTTGGTATCTCAGGATCTACACTCATTTGGCTCTTGTCCTATCTGTCAAACAGGAAGTTTGAAGGAACAGGAATACTGTGTGGCGTTCCACAGGGTTCAATCCTCGGCCCCATCCCTTTTTCTCAGATTACATGCAGCTGTATTTTTAGATAAAGCCAAACAACATGGGCAATGTTGTACCCTCCATGTCTCCATTTTCTTCATTTGTCAGAACAAGTTTTGTCTGTGAAGTGAAAGCCTGTATCGGCTCTCGTCTCAAGAAACTTTGGTTTGTGTTACTAATCCACACTCTTTTTCTCAATTACTGTGGAGCTCTTTTCTATTCAGAATCAGCCCCGTCCCGCTTGCAACTGCTAACCAAAACCAACCGTAGATCCCACTTCACACCAATCCTCACATCCCTTCATTGGCTCCTCATAAAGTAGAGAACTGATTTCAAGATACTGCTTATAAGATCAAGGTCTCACCCCTTCTTACATCTGTGAAATTTTGCATCCTTACTCCACCGTGAGGCCACTCAGGCCATCAAATGAAAGTCTCTTTATTATACCCCGTGTCCTCCTCAGATCCAGGGGTGATTTTGCTGTTTCTGAAACAGTCCCACCAAATTTGTTTATCTTGTAATGATTATAATAATGTTTTATCCTTTTTCTACGATTTCATTATAATTTTCTCCCCTTTAATGCTGTTGTAGTACCTTGTATCTCATTATTTCCTGTAGCTTCAACTGCAAAGGACTTCATACTTCTTGCTTGAAAAGTGCCAAAGACATAGAATTATTAGACATATTTTTCCACAGCCAGCTGAAGGTGTGTGGTTGTGCTGTCCGCACATACATATGCTTGAACGTGCAGAAGAACCACACATGCACGTTCAAACATGTGCGCACGCAGGTAATCTGTGCGTTACTGCATGTGTGCTTCGGCACAATCCCCAGGCTTCCTGCTCTTGTTTTTTCTTTTGCATCTCCCTGTTTTTCTATCATCTTTGTTCGTGTTTACAAAGTCTGATGTGGTTTCAACCAGCTCATCACTCACGCTGGTTGTTACAACATCTGTCTGGCTTTGGTGCCAGGGCGCAGGCCGTGCCAACTCCGTGTGTTGATGTCGCGGAGAAAAGGAGCCCCGGGGTCATCCAGCCTGATCAAAAGAGGGTTTTAAAATGCTGTTTAGTGCGCCTGGGCAGGGCCAACCCTGTTGTTTTGGAAAGCACGGCAGTATATTAGACTGTGTTTTTTACGTGTGTGTGTGTGTGTGTGTGTGTGTGTGTGTGTGTGTGTGTGCGTGTGCGTGTGTGCCTGTGTTGGACATAGCATATGGAGACAGATCCATATAAGTGCTTGGGCCAGTGCCAGGGACAAAGTAGAGACAAATGGAGGGAGACTGCAAGGATATTTAAGACCCACACACACGCATGCACACAAAGATTTGAAACATAGGCTCACAGATGCTCTTCTTTGCCTCAGCTTTATCCTGTAATATTCCCAGAATACATATCCATACTCTCATCTCGGAGAGGGTTTGGCCCAAAATACTTAAAGAAATAATCTACTCAGACCAAAATGTTTTTTATTGTCGACCGACACCTGCTGTGATGACAATCCTCTAGATCGTGACTATTAAGTATTCATCATCATTTTCCAAAAATCTGATGTCACTTGTGTGACTTTGAATAGTGATTTCAAAGACACGCGTTATTCTGTCAGGTAAATAATAGTTTTAACTGGTTAAACAGTGGTGAAGCAGCTGAATTAAGTGAGAACGGTCCAGTGAATTGTCCACATCACTGAAAGTGCTGTCATACTGTCACTTTTCAGGACAACAGGCATGACTAAACCGGTTGTAACTATGCAACACATCTCTGCGTCTAAAGTTAGATCTGCATGATTGTAAATGTGCTGTACTTTGCCACTACATCACACCTACACAGATCCCTGTCTCTGTCGTACGTCTGTCCCCTCTCCTCCATGTTCTCTTTCTCTGCAGTTACACCTGGAGAACCACAGAGTGGAGCGACTGCAGGGTTGACCCATTGCTGAGCCAACAGGACCGTCGACGTAGCAACCTGACAGGGCTTTGTGGGGGCGGCCTGCAGACGAGGGAAGTTTACTGCGTCCAGGCCAACGCTGAGCTCCTGAAATACCTCAACGACCTCAGAGAAAAAGACAAAGGTCAGGAATAAAACATTATGCAAATTGTTATTAAGCTATCCTGTATAGTTAAGAGGGTCATTTTATCACATTGAAATTAGAGGTATATAGATTTAAATTATAGCATATAGTATCAGCATTACATACAATGTGTGTGTTTGTCAATGTGATTATACAGTCTGACCTCATGTTAACATGCACAAATGATCCCAATGAGTTCCCACAGTAAGGTATACAGATTTTAGATTTGGGAAAGAGGGAGGACTGGTGCGTGCCTGATATTTTTTTGTGTCTCAATCTCAGACTGATCTATAAAAGTTCTTTCCGTTATTTTCCTCCTCACACCTCTCCTTAACACCTTCAGTATCTCAGCGCGTTCATTGAGAAGCTCAGACTTGTTCCTCGAGGTGAAACATGTTGAACTTGTGAGGATACATCTTCACCTCCATTCACACCCTCAAGAGAAAATTTGCGTCTGTTTATGCCCACTCACTTCTTTGCATTGGCTTAATATGCAATCACACTGCCTAGAAAATGTGCCTTGTGTTCAGTTTTCACAAACTTAGAGAGGGAAATAATCTGCACCATATGGACCCTTAGTGCAGTGTTGGAGCCCCTGAACACTTGGCTCCGGATCGTTAGTATTTCTCGATATCGCTCATAAGAAGCGAGTTTTCAGGGCCGTGCTGAATATATTTGAACATAAATGTATTATTCATCTTTAAGGAGGCATTATCATTTAGGGTTCATAATCAAGATTTTGCACAATGTTTTGAACGGATATTAAGGACAATCAAGCTTCTACCAATTTTAATAAAAACTAAAAAAATTGATTCTTAGACCCAACCTGATCGCCAGAATAGATGTTGAAAACATTCTGCAAACGAAATATACATTATGTTAAAGGTTTATTTTTCCTCAGGTTTGATTTTAATGCTGTGCTTATGGTCTGGTTAGGTTAAGGCTTAAAACTGTTGGTGTTAGGAAAAAGATCATTTTTTGGCTTAAAATACCTTGTTCGCACAAACATGGCTGGAGATGTCCCGACTTCGCATCAAAAACACCCACTTTCGTCGCTACAAACACACCTGGAAAATGTCCTGTCGTCTCACTAAAAATATCCTGTGGTTTCACACTTAAAAATGACCAAATGCAGACTCGAACAGCAATCACTGGCATGGCTGCCATTTCCTCTATCTTCTTTGATTCTGATACTATTAGTTAGCTTGGGAAAATTGCTTCTGGTCCGTCACACATTTTAGCTGTATTGATCTCAGGAGGCTGTCAACCAATCTTCCTTCGTTCCTGACACCAAAGTCAACGCTGCAATTGCATATATCAAATCTTGCAGCAGCATAGCCTGAGACAAATCAGTTGAACTCTCTGGTGTAACTCATATAAATTTGATCAAGCACTATTACATGACAACTTACATCCTACAACCCTCCACACAGTATATGAGAACTGCAGTCCCCTGGTGGATGTGTAGCAGGTAATAACCTTTCAAATGCTTTCAACGGATAAAAGTCTACACGTTGACTCAGTTCATGTCCAAATAATATAGTGATGTTCAATATTACATTTGCATTAATAGTCACTGTAGTATGCTTTCTAAATATCCCTCTGTGGCCACATTGTCAGCTTCAGTCTTTCTGCTGGAACATTCAACCAGACTCTTACCCCCCGCCATGTTTTCCTTTTAAACCAAATCAGAAGTAATTTAGAATAGGGATTTGTCTGCTCGTGTGACCTGCTGCGACTGTCACTGGTCACAAGTGCAAAGGCCTCCATTTCTGACACTTGTCAAACCAGCTTAAAGTCAAAGCTGCCCTCTTAAAGAGGGCGTTAAAGGCGTTAGTTGAGGCTAAGCTTATGGAGACCAACTGTGCTGATTGCGTGAGAGACAGCGTGGCAAAGTCTAAGACGTGGTGAGATGCCCACTCTCCACTTGTGCCAAATGTAAAGAGATGTTCCTCTCACGCACACTCAGTGCTTGGGGTGCGCTTTATCCATGCTAACGGGGTTTAGTGTAAGTTGTAGGTTGTATCCTGAAAAGAGGTCTGAATTGTTGTTGAGTTTGCATTTAATTATTCAGTCTGATATTGTGTGCAAGTTTGCCATTTTACTCCAAACAATCACTGCTAATTATTTACTTCTGTAGAATTATTCTAAAATATAGCCACAATTTTCTTTATAGTAAATCAAGTAATACATATTTTTTTTTAAAATGGCATAAAATGATTCTGAAAACAATTACAATAATTTACCATCAGAAAGCCATTAGTCGAAAATGATGTTTTAAAGAAGTCATTTTAAAGAGGATGCTGACCAGCTGCGTCAGCGGAACTTCGTTACAACCAAAGTGTATTCTCTGGGTTGCACCACACAAACTAGAGCTAGTCGTTCTGAATATTTACAACTATTACCTGACAGGTGTAACAGTCGTCAAACTAACAGAAGCCGCTGTTTGATTTGACTTGAATAGACGAGTGTCAGAGTTACCTCGGGCTGACATGATACTTAATAAGTGCTGTTGAATAAAGATTTAAACATTAAATTGCATTTCAAAAAAAGAACACAATGTGCCTCAGATTATAAAACGTTATGCTAATGAAGTTTAACTCAATGAACAAATAAATTAGGTTTGTATAATGAGATAATTCCAATTTATTCAAAACTGAATGATTTCTAAACACATTTTTCAGATACCTAGATTTACAAAATACTGTCAGTAAGTTTAATATATCGTTTGCCACCCTAAATGCTTCTGATTAGGTGGTGCTGCATTAAATAGCATAGTTAAACAAGCACTAAGCTACAGTTTTCGCACAACACAAGCTTGTAATCACTTGGAACTTAAGAAGGAACATGCACAGAATTTATTCAGTAGCTGATGCAACCCGATCCTGATGTTAAGCTTTGATGAACTGCCTTTGAGCTAACTCAATATTGTGTTACAGGAATACATTTTGGTTTTAACATTTCTTGAAGGGTTCTCATATTGATCTAAAATTATCTTATGTGATGTTGAATAAATTCATGATAAATGCGTTGTGAGGGAAGAGCTGGCAGAGCGTTTTCTAAGACTAAGCATTGTTTCTCAGAGTTTGAATTGATCAGTGGCCCTTTGGCTCTCTGTGTATCAGCTCTAATTAAAGAATAATGAGTCTGGGACCCAAGTTAAACATCGATAGACAAAGAATGTTGTATATATGAAGTGTATTTCCTCTGAATCTTTCCTTTCTCACCTCCAGATAAATTGCTATAGGGCGAGGGAGATCACAGAGTACTGGAATGATCATACACACTGAGGAGCCTATAACCTCTGTTAAGATACAGCTGAAGGTTCATATATCAAACATGTTGAGAGTGTTGCGGCTAGGGCTGCCGGTGCAGAAAAGTGTGTGACTTGTGTGTTTGCAAGAAGACACACACACACACACACGTGCACACATGCACAAAGTTCTTATCTTCTTGGCGCAGGATTTCTCTTCCCTCCATTGGGGGGTAATCTTCCAGCATACCACTGAGACAGAGAGGTAGACAGTGGTTCAGTGAAGTTTCCTGCAACCAGCGCTCTCCTTCCCTCCACTCTCATGCATAAATATCACCGCGCAAAAGGGCGGAAGATCCCCTCAGGCCAAGATCTGAAATCAGCTTACAACCTCCTAAATCTTAACCTTAATCTTTATGGGGGAGTGGTTCCCATATGACCCCAGATCAGTATCGCAGCCTAAGTAATGTCATCCGGCACTTCCACATCTAAGGCTGTGTATCTTTGGGTCTGCTCAGCTGAAGCATATGGATGCCTAAAGCACTTCTCCAAACCTTATGGGATTTGACATTTTGGTCACATTTCCAACTATTTAAGATTTGAGATTGACTCAAAAGTCCTTTAGAAAGTGCAATGAGACTGAGTGTATCTAGGGAGGCTTATTAGAAATGTTCAAGTTCATCCTGTCACTGCAGGTTAGAACAGTGTCTTTTTGAACTCAGGTTGCACCAAAATCGCTGATGACAGAAGATATAAAAGGAATAGTTCCTTTTCTTTAATTTATTTATTTCTTTTCTTTTTGGGAATAAGTCAAGAAAATTGATACCAATTGCATGTCTTTGCTTTAAATAAAGAGCAGGAGTAATGACTGGGTTAACCTAGCTTAGCATAAAGACTGCAAGCAAGGGGAAACAGCTAGCCTAGCTCTGTCTTCAGTAAAAAAAAAAATGACTTCTTTTAAGTGGTCTTATTTATGCAGTGTGTGTTGTTTGTATGTAAACAGAAATGTAAAATCAATAATTTGTGATTTAAGTGCGGGTTATTACTCTACATAGCGTGTTCAGTTACAGTGTGGGCAAAAAACGGTGTTAAAGCTTCACGGCCATGCTGGGGGTGTGGCTGAGGGCGGTGACTGCATAATTGTGACATCACAACCTTACAGAACTTCTGACGGCCTGTTTGAAGGCACAGTTTCTGTGTGCTTTTCTCTGCGGATGCCTTTATGGTATTCGTACCACACCCAGTCTACTTACCAGGGTGTAGACTGGGTCTGAAGTATGTGATGGGGTGCCTATTCTCCCCCTTCCTTCTTTCTGCTATCTGCATGTGCTGTTTTCAAAACCCCTGCTACATCCAAGAACAACGACAGCAACAACCTCTAAGCTGTTAACCTGCACACTGAAACTGGCAAGTTACTCTAACATTAACATGTTCGCTAACGGCACGAACATTAACAAGCTAGCAGCTGCAGGGATTTCGGGACATTAATGCCAGGGCTCACCTCCCTGCATACTAACGATGTTTCCCCTGACACTATTTTGCAGGGACACTATTGCTGCATCCAGGGTTAACGCCCCTAAGACTATTGTGATTGGTTGAGAAACATGCAACCAAGTGTTTTTTTCCCCCATACCCAAATTAATTTGATGCTGCCAGACCTTTTTCCATCAGTTTTAGTGGTGCAGTGCTGTAGAGATAGATTCTGGCTGTCTGAGACTATACCAGCACCTAGACCTGCTTTATAATAAAAAAAGACATGAACTTTCTACAATATTGGACAATATTGGATTTAGTTATTCAGCTTCAGAGCTGCTGGGAGGTCTATTTTGAAAAGAGCAAGGCTAGCTGTTTCCCCTGCTCCCAATTTTTATGCTAATCTAGGCTTTAGACATCCTGACTCCAGCTCTGTACTTGACACATAGACATGAGGGTGATATTGATCTTTTCATTCCAATCTTGGAAAGGCGGCGAATGAGCATAAAAATGTTGACCTACTCCATTAAATACCTGGAAAGCCTATAAAGACAAATTTACAATGTGGGCTGAAACAGACATTCAGCTGAGTTAATTAGCTGCTATGAGCAGCACCAAGGCTGATACGTGTGTCGCTCTGAAGTTGAAAAGACTGTAATCTGATTTATTTTGATTGCAAACACCAAGATCTCCAATCTGATCGCATGACATGGTCACCAAAAGTGCATGTGGCCTTTGATGGTGAACTGTAGCTCAAAATAAACGATGCACAAAGAAAACTTCCACTATCGCTCAGACCAAAGATAACAAAAGACCGATTTAATCATGTTCTTAAAGCAGTTTATTGTAAACAAGCCTGTGATGTGAGGCCCAGCTCTCTGTGGCCTCTCCTGCTGTTGCATCAGTCTCTGGCTGTCTCTTGTGTTTCCTGTTACACGCTGTGTTTGCTTGATAGTGCCTCCGTCTCCCTGGTGTGTGTGCGTAGCTAATAGCGCTATCTCCCCTGTAATTGCAGCGGGTCAGACCCAAAGACAGCAGAAGCCTAGTGTCCCCCCTCTCCTCTCCATCACCTTCCAGATTACAGGTAGGTCTTTTTAGTCACGCTGATAACAAAGCCCTGTCCTGTCCTTCCCTCTGCCATTGTCTTCTCTCCTCTGCTCTCCTCATTCCTCCTCTCCTCTTTTCTCTGTTCTCCTAACCTCTCCTACCCGTTCTTTCATATATTTTCCTTTCTCCTTGTTTCCTTGTTCCCCCCTCCTCCCTTCTATTAATGTTTCCTCCCTTTTGAGGGAAACACGTTCCCTCTGCTCCGCTCTACTCCTCCTTTCCTCGATCCTTGTTGCCTCTCCTCAGTCCTCCTCTCCTTTCTTGTCCTCTTCTGACCTCTCCTATCCTTCCTTAATTTCTCCTTTCCTTTCCTTTCCTTTCCTTTCTTCTCTTATATTTTCCTCTTCTTCCCTCCTTGTTTCCTCACCTCTTTTCTAACATAACAATGGATCACAAAGGGAAAAAACCACATGATAATAATTCAAATATTGATTTTAACAACACTTCGAGTGTCAGCTCTTGACTCACTACTGTAATAATTAAATGTATATTCCTGATGTCAAATGTACACAACACACTTCGACAAAGTTACACGCCCTGCTTCTCTTTATGCAGGATGTTCGGGATTGTTCCCAAACCCTTCAAAGGGACAAGTGGTATTACAACAAAGTTCTGTATTCTCCCATAAAAAACCCGGGCAGACAAGTTGAAGCTTTGAGGGGACTGTGAGAAAAAAACTTTGTTCCTCCACAAACAGAATATGGAAATTGAGATGTGAGACATTTTCCACTTCTGCAGACAGTAAGCCACACTCGCATGAGGGATTTTTCCCTCCGTTGTCAGTTCAGCACAATAGAAAAAGGAACTCACTGGAGAGCATACTATGAAATGGACTAATAGAGAAGCAGGATATAGAGAGAGTTTTTTTATTCCTCTCACTCTTCAATACTCTGTGTTGGTCCTCAATTTTGTATCCCCAAGTGGATTGATGTTAAAAGATTGAAGGCAGTGTAGTTCCCCAATAAGACGTGGATTAACAGTGGCTCAGCAAACTCAGTATTTGACTTTCAGTGTATTTGTAAGAGGAATTAAGCATTTTGCATTTCAAAAGCCGCACTTGCCTTCCCGTGTACAGTTCCAAGGGAATTATGATTCGGCTCTCCTGACGATGAGAGACTTTAAGCTCTTAGATGTCTTGTAGGAACAGTTTGAATACAGGCAATAAAGTGCCCCAGGTTGAACAGGTATGAAGAGGTTCTTTAATCTGAATAACTAAATATCTGATGTATTTGAAATGTATCACTCAGCACTTGAAAAGTTGGAATCAATTCCTCCTTATACTTGTAGAGAAAAGTCTCCTGTGTTTCAAACTTTCATGCCATAAATGAAGTCTTAAGACTGAGGTGGATTTTGTTTTGCTGGAGGAAGAACTTTGAAATATCCCAAACACACAACAACAAAAGATGCTAATTCAATATTCAATATTTTCCATCAGATTAAAATGAAGCAAAGTCTACCTACATTAACAGGTGTCCAGTGAGCGCCACAGTGTCATCAGTTGATTGCAGGAGATGAAAACGACACCAAACTCTCTAGAGCGGTCATATTGATTTGAGGAAATTGTGCTTGATATTATATTGTCTGTTACAGGTTTGCTTTCATAAGAACCTTTATTCAGTGTTAAATTATTCTTGTGGTTGATATCTTCTGAAATGCAACTCTTGAAATGACTCTCAGCAGAGAAAATGAAATGAAAAGACTATTAATTATAGTCTCAGTGAAGATATCAGGTTTCAGCCCCGTCTGACTAAAATAAAATGTCTCTATATTTTGTGCAGCTTTGAAGGTTGTTCATTAGCACTTGATGTGAACTGGATGGATCCATACACACAGCTCTTCATGATTTCTCTGTATTAGTGGAGCTGAGAAAAGGATAAAGGTTTGTTGGTGTCAGTCAAATTGTGGAGCTCCAGGCAGGGGATTGAATCGGTCTGCTGAACGAGCAGAACTCACTTTTATCACGGAGGAAGCATCAAGGCGATGCCCTGGTGACCTACTGGTTTAAAGAAATAAGCCAACATTTTGAGAATCCGAGATGAGACTGTGATTAATACCACTTTCATATCACTCTGTAAAATATGAAGCTACAACCAGATAGCTTAGAACAAAGACTGGACGTGAGGGGAAACAGCTAGCGTCGCTCTGTGCAAAGGTCAAATAATCCGGCAGTAAACCACAACATTTTGTTTGTGCTCTTTGGTTTTTGTATGGATCAAACAAACTAGATATAATGGGTGAATTAGTGAGCTTTAACGGTGCTGGTAGGGAAATTTTGTTGCCTTTGAAGAGAGCCATGCTAGCTGTCTCATGCTGTTTCCCGTCTTTATGCTAAAATGAGCTAAGCTAACCGGCTGCTGGGTTAGGGATTAAATAAGTGCATTCACAAGATGTTAAATTAGTCCTGTAGGGACCATACCACATAACAGCCACCAATCCCCAAAGCTAAGTGATGGCCCTTTACATTTGGATGGATTTTGATTGGCTGTCAGTTTTGCTATCATCACCAATTCCTCCTTCTCTGTCAATCTCCACCATCTAATATCGAATACAAACTCGAAAAGGGGGGAAAAAAGCATGAATCCACAGCTCTTGAAGATACAGCAGCACCACTTTAAAATGACACCAACGCATACATACAGTATGTGCATGCATAATGCCACACATCGAGTTTATTTATCGCGCCACGGTTCAGCAGACATGTAGAAATGTATTCTGCACAGTTGTCACAGAGCTGTGCCTTGCATGGCGATAGCATCTCTGCTTTTTATTCCCACAAAGTTCCTCAGTGTGAGTTCAGACAGGCATGGACTTACCCGTCGTATCATGAAAAAGGCTCTCTAAAGCCAATATGGCACGGCAAGGGGAAGTAGATGCCAAATTACACCTCATGGAATAAACATGAGCCAAGACATTACTGTTCTCTTACACCTTGACTGTTGTAGTGTTGCATCCTCTCTCCTGTCTCCGTTGAGAGTGTATGGGCCAAGCTCCACAACTCTTTTATGTTTCTAGCAAGGCACTGCATGAGATAATCATTGCTAATTTATCATTCTGACATGCTAACAGGGAGGCGATAAAAACAAAACAAAGGCATAATAGTGTCTACTTCACAGGCACGTTTTGTTTTTTCACTGTGCTTCTCATCTGCTCTCTAAAGGGACCGTACTGCCAGGAATAAAAGTAAATGAGCATTATTGTATCCCTTGTTCCTGTTGATTGTAATGCTGGTTAAAATAAAAAAGACCCACATGAAGACAAACCAGAATAGGATCAAAGTAAAGCAGCTTCATTTGAAATGCATCTTATTTGTGCTTCCTTTATTTTGTTCATCGGTACAGCCTCCCGCCCAGTGGAAAACAAGCTGTGCATGGGTCCGATCCCCAACCGGTCCCAGCTGTGCCAAATCCCTTGTCCCATCGACTGTGAGGTGTCACCGTGGGGGGCCTGGGGGCCGTGCACCTTCGAGAACTGTGACGACCAGGCTGGAAAGAAAGGTATGAAGATATGGTTTGATGGTTTAATGGTGCTTTCGACATTAGAATCATTTATTTATTTAATGTTTATTTGTAAAGGGAAAAGCATGATGCATAAACTGATGCTACAGATCTCAGCATTTATAAACTGGGCTAGTTTGCAATTCCCCTCCCTAGATGAGCCTATAAAATACATGAAACATAAAACTCAACAGCAAATACACAAGAGACGATACAAAGAGAAATTCAACAATGAATACATATAAGAAAAAACAGACAGAACACTGCAAGACACAAACCGTAAAATAAAACAATAGAACAAGAAGCATCAGATCATTCATGTAAACATGAACTCAAAGTCTGTTTGTGGAAACATAAAGTCACTGAACTCCTGAGGAGCTTGAATATTTTTTTATATTTTCATACTTAAATTCTAAATAATTCATTTAAATATTAATTTATACAGTTATTGCACTTATTTTGTTGTTAAAAGATGATAATGGCCAGTATCTCAGGCCAATTAAAATGTTTATGTATTTCTAAATACCACCAACTCTTTATTTTTGCCGCTATTAAACATGATAAAAATGTTTTCCGTTATCTGATATGAATACTGACGGTTTTACTCTGTGAGAAAACAACAACGACCTCTTTCTTCGTTCATTGTTATTATTTCCAGTAAGTCTACCAATGTATTCAAATGAATGTGAAAATGATAAAACAGAAGCACTTTCATTACCTTCATCTGGCTGCTCTCCACTATAGTAACCCAAATACCATGGTTAAGCATATTTCTTTTTACACTGTAGTAAATGCTACCTATGCTATCTGACACTATTGTGTTTGTTTGTGAAACAATAGAATTGAGATACTGTAAGCGGTCATTAGTCTGTGGTATTTATTATAGTTTTTCTACGTATTATTATCAATTTTTATACCAGCGATGTATGGCCACATAGCTTCAGAGCATAACACTGAATAGTTAATGACTGAATGTCTGGTAGTAGGACATCTTGTTAAAAATACATAGGAAACATACCATTCTGTAGACGGTACTGCAGGCACATTAACGAGACACTTTTAGCACAAAATGTACCTTCTGTTGTATCAGCAGGTAGCAATTGTTCAGTCAGTGCTGTCATAGTCTGGGTGGAGTAAAATGTTCATGCAAAATTAAACATAATTTAATGCGATGTATGCGAAAGAGCAATTAAGTGATCAGCTTCAATGTTACAGGCCAACTTCTGCCCGACTTGATTTATTGGTCACATGTGCATAATGACTGCTCATCTGTAACGTTACTGGAGGTAAAAACTGCATACTGTAACAAGATGGGCGGAGTAGAACTTCTGATTGCCCAGAGTGCTCAGTCCATGTGGGGAAATCATCAAAGTTTTTCTCTCATTAGTATTAATGAGCTGTCTCATCAAGTCAGCCATCAAACCAAACCAAGCTAATCCAGAACATCTATCATCAATGCTTGAATAAGTACCCCAATTATTTACTTAAGTAAAAATACGAATTCCACGGTTTCAAAATCCTTCATTACAACTGAAAGTCCTCCCTTCAAAACTACCTTACAGGGTCAGTTCACCCCAAAATCAAAGGCAACTGGACTTGCTTGAGGTTCTTGCTTGATGACTGAGGTTCTTTAATCCTCAACAATTAGTTTTGAGCCCGTCAGAATGATTTATGTGTACATTCCTACAAAATCCTAATCTTAGAATCTTAATCTGAAAAGTAACCTGTAGCTAGAGCTGTCAGTGAGGTGGAGTAAAATGTACAATGCTCTCCTCTGATTGGAAGTGGACTATAAAGATAAGGCAGAATAAAATGTAATTCACACTTGATTCTAAATATAAAACCGTTTCAGACCAGTTAACTAGAACTAGAACAGTTTGTCACTGTGGTGACTGTTGTTATACTCTGTTGCCACGATGCAGGTTTTAAACTGAGAAAACGACGGATCACCAACGAGCCAACAGGCGGACCTGGAAACTGCCCGCACCTGGTGGAGGCGGTGCCGTGTGACGAGCCCAGTTGTTACGACTGGCAACTGGTCAGCCTGGATGAGTGTGTTCCTGATGATGAGAAGCCATGTGGCCCCGGCACTCGGCTGGCACAGGTCCAGTGTGTCAACAGCAACGGTGAGAGGGGAGAGTTCAGTCTCATTGTTTTAATAGACAAGAGCATTTCACTGAATTTGAAATACAATTCCGACTTTCTACTTTCTCATCCTATGCGTTCTGCTTTTGACCCATCTCCATTCCCTTTGAAGAAGTGCAGGTCTCACATTGTGTGACAAATCCCATATTTTTCAAGGTCGCCTCTCCACTGACCCTCCACCTCCCGCTGTACAGCTCTGTACGTGAGGAGATTTCCACGACTCGACTCCTGGTTGCCATTCATCAACTCTGTGAGGAGTTCTCTGCCTCCACTCCTCCCTCCCCTCTTCTCCTGTCTCTCCCCCTGTTAAACCTCTCCTACTTTAACGCTTGCTTGATTCAGCGTCGCCTCCTCTCTCACGCTGTCTCTCTCATTACTGTCTTCCTCTCAGCACGCACAATTAAACCTTACTCACACTAAATCAAATCAATCCTCCATGGCCCTGAGTCTTGGAGTATCTTGTGCCCTTTGCTGCTCCTGATTTTTACTGCTACTCTTTATTACTGTAAATCTTTAATACAAGGGGCGGTGGTGCAGAAATGCTTTCCAGACTGTCTATTGCCTTCAGGTTGTGGACAAGTGCCAGGCAAAATAAGGTACAACACAGTATCGATTTTTATACAGTTGCTTTTTTCCAGCGTGGTGTAGATTACATACCACTTTTATTTATTCAGCATGTAAAGTTAGAAAGTGCTGCAGCTCTTGGAATCTAATTCTCTTCCAAATGTACTCAGTAAATCTTCATTTTACGATCCCATACGGTGACTTTGTTCATGTTTTTACCTTTAGTGCACTTGATTTGTCCTTCTAACGTCTCCCACAAATCACACTTCTTGCATTAACTGCAGGTATTCAGTGAAGTTGGTCCAGTGGAGAGTGGTGGCCTGTAGTGCTGGAGTTAACAGAGACTCTGCTCTGTTCTTTCTCCCCTGACTTCAGTTGATTGATCCCCACCCCACCACACACACACCTTCACTCCCCCATCTGATGAAAATTGATTTGTTCTGTTTGGGTTTTCACTCCGCTTTTCGCCTCAGAGATTTTTCACTGCAATGTCAGCTGTATATTTTCTCCAAGTGTGTCCCAGTCATAAAAGAAAAGGCCACACAGCCGAGCCCCAGACAACAGGCGAAGGTCGATACAAACGTTATTGAAACTGGCTATTGATATTCCCCTTGCTGACTGCTTGCCCACTTAGGCAGAGAGCTGTGTCTTCTCTGCACACTGAGCATGGAGGTTTTCCTCTCATAGTGGGTGTTCTGTTCATTCATGTTTTTCTCTGTGTGAGCCTGAAAAAACTGCCCGGGTCCCTTGTCACTTCTTATTTTGCGTGCCTTCTCAGTTCAGTCATGACTGGTTCACTGCATATCTGTCAAAGTGACATCTTAATGCAAAGTCAGGCCCAGTCTGACTTTTGAAGCTCGAGCAATTTTCCTCTGCTTGAAATCTCAATTCAACCATTAAAAGCTTTACATTTTCCTGGATGTATGCATCTCTTACTGGAGAAAATATTCTCTGCATGGTTCATGGCAGCACTTGAAGCAGCGCAGATGAGTATGTGGGTTAATATAATCCACTTATGGCAGATGCAGGGAGCTCATTAATAAAACATCAACGACGGTGTAAAAATGTTGGAGTCCCATGTGAGTTTGCTTTTGCCATGTTCAGTGCCACTTTAGTATGGAGATGGGCCGAGTCAAGAGTGCATCAATATGAATATTCTACCGATAATCCATAAAACGGGGTCATAGCCAGTCGTCATATCAATATGGACAACACAAGTGAAACATGTTGAATTATTTCTGTGGTGAATTATAAAAAAAAAAAGAAAGAAAGATTGGACCGGCTCCAAACATCAGACGTGTCAGTACTTAGAATGCTTTTTGCTATTTGTGGTGTTTATCTTTTGATTTTACAGGATCGTTGATGTAGTCTCTGATTAAACATTATTTGCAAATAAGGTTGAGTTTGTATTTAAAGGTGCATAAAGCAATTTATCAGCCTGACGACGGCAAGAGATGGCAGGAAATAACTGTCTGACTTTGTAATTTATTAATATTGTTCATAAATTTTTCAATGAGATGCCCGTCAACTCCACCTCCATCCTCGTGAAATTAATCATCATGTTTGCAAACCTGGCTTGGTTCAAGATCGCTTGATATCAAACAGAAAAGATGAATCACTGCTTCATTAAATCAACCTTTTCTGGAATGTCTCCTCTCTCAATGCTGTTTAGGAATATAGTTTGTATTATGTATTATTGTATCCTTCACATTTCCACTTCATGTCGCAGATTTCCTTACCAGCCACGTAGCTCCGTCAAAGAATGCCAAGTCAAATCTCATGCCAATTTGGAATATATCCTTCCTCAGTCGTCCTAGGGACAACAGGCGGCTTAAGAAAACAAGCACGCCTCTACAATTTGAATTGAGCTGTGTGCTTGACATTGCGCCATCAATTAAGACACACAGCTGTTCATTTTCCCAGCTGCTCCAACAGTCTCTGGACTGAAGTGTAGTTTGAGGGTGATAATCTAATTCTGTCAATTAATCTTTAAGCCTTCCAGTTTATTCTCATTACCCCATGTTTCCACCTTGTCTATATACTCAATAGGCAAGTAAAAAGCAACAGATTTCACTCAGCAATTCACGAGGTAATTTTTTTTGGTGTTTATGTTTTTATCAACTGTATCGCTCCTTCCTAGACTTATGGGTTGAGGTTTATTCCCGAGTTGATAGATATTTTTATGAATGTACTAAGGAGCATAAAACGGTGTACACAAGTAACCCCAGAATTAGCACTGTAGCTCGGTCACACAAACATGGTGATTAAGGGGTAATTACAGAGGACACACTAATGAGGATATCTTGGTAGTAATATCATTTTTTTAATTTAAAAAAAATAGAGGGTAGCGTTGGCTAATTTTTATCATCATGGGATAATATGATTGGCTAATATCCGTGCAGTACTTTTACTATCACAAGAGAATTCCTTGGACCAAATATTATTTTTAGCATTTTTATGTAATTCAATCAAACTTCCTCTAAAATGACTGTAATCTATTGCCTGGAGGCACAGATGGCAATTTCTGAGTAACAAACTTGGCCCATAAATGCATATTCAATTTTGACTATAATTACAGATACAAATGCAAAACCACCTGTTTTAGCTTTCAACATAAAACTCTCATATTTTGGACTACATTAATTGAAATAAACTGAAAGGGCTGGACTCTTAACTTCGAATTGCATATGGAAATTAAACATTTTATGAACCGTAAACCAAGGAAAATGCAAAATGCAAAACGCATGTTTTTTTACTTTTTAGGGCCAGAAAACCAAAATAAAGCCCCGGAATAAATAGAATTAATACCTGGAAACACAAATGTTAGTTTCTACGTGATAATCATGAATCATGGATGGAAAATATATTCCCCTTCCATTCCCACTGACATCCCAATTACCATTAAACAGGTCTTCATTATATCCCTTCATTACATTATATACTCTTCAAGATTATAAACTCATATTACCCCATTTTTATCAAGAGAATATTACTCTGATATTAATTTCTATGAACAAATATCTGCATATGAATTCTGAACCTGTAGGCAATGGATGAGATACTGTTTTTTGTTTGTAGTCCAAGTAGTAACCAATCACATTTGAGCAAGCTTTGGATGCATGCAAGTAAACAGTCCATGTTTAGAGCCAGAGGTAGAACGTACTGGCCCAAATGCAATTTTGTAACCCATCAGCTGTTGTCTGATGATATATAAGCGTTTATTAGTTTATATATTTGTTTTATTTACCTGCATCAGTCTCTGTTAATATAGATTAGTCAAATTGTTAACGTTTCAAGTTGGTAATCCGACTCTAAACAATGACCAGTGTGCAAAAGAGGAAGTCTTGGCTGGGTTATCCAGTATCCTGTTATTCTATGGCTACACTAGAAGCCCTGAAATGGCCCCTGATGGTTAGTTGGTAAGCTGATTTTTGAGTCTCAGTCACAACGCGTCAAATATTGACGCTTTTGGACGCTGGCCGACCGAGCCTACAATCCCATTTGCATCAGTATTTGACAAAGTGCGATCAAGACTCAAAAATCAACAGTCTTACAGGTTTGACCTTGGGTCTGTGTTGCTGATGGTAATAGTAATACTTTGGTTATAATGTATATCATGATACTGTGAAACCATGAAATCTTATGCTGTAGGAACCCTATTCTGAGATGTCTCTGATGTACCCCTATTATTGGGTTAGATTTAAGTTTTTTCACCCAGTCATGTGAATCTACTGTGTTGTTCCCAAGATATTACCACGTTGATCCCTTGTTTTTTAGTGAATTATACGATGTAGAAATATGTTATAAGTGTATTTTACGTTCGAATGCAGCTTCAGTCTGTCCTTCCGTTCGTCCTCTGTGTTGATGGTGTATGTTTTCTGTCACTGTTTCCTTCAGGCGATGAGGTGGACAGAAACCTCTGCTCGTCCTCCCCGGCTCTGGAGCCCGTGCCCTGTGAGGTGCCTTGCTCGAGGGACTGCGTGCTCAGCGAGTGGACCTCCTGGTCTACTTGTTCTCAGACCTGCTCCAGCAAAACCATCGAGGGAAAGCAGATGAGGACACGCTCCATTCTTGCTTACAACGCCGGGGAAGGTGAGTCTCCACCTGACGACTGTGCGACAGTCTCCTGCACCATCTTGTATGGAAATATATGCAGATGAGGCCTGGATATTGGCTTAGTCATGGCCTTTCAAGTTGTCCTTTGCTGTCACTCACTGAATGTCTGGATTTCACACTTGTCTGCATGTGCATTTGTCCTTATCTCAAACAGTCTGCTTATCTGTCCTGGTGATTATTTCTGTTGGTCCGTCTCCTCGCCTGACACTCACTTTTTATCTGTTTCTGTGATCATTCCTCTGCATATGCTTGTTCTCTCTGGTTTAAATTTCTCTGTGCGTCTGCTTGTCTGTCTGTCTGTCTTAATTTTTGTCATGTCTCCAAACATTTTCCTTCTGTCTTATCTGGCTGTATGTGTGTGTGTGTGTGTGTGTGTGTTTCCTCACAGTCACTGCAATGGTTGTGGCGTGGATCACAGTGATGGAGGGTAACATTTGTAATTACAGTCTGCTTGTAGCTGTTTTAAAACTCTAGCCGTGTGTTTTCACAGCCGAATTAAAATTGTTAGCTTGTTTTGACTTGTAAAAACTGCACTATCAACACAGCTTCAGGGTAACTTATAATTGATTTAGAATTTATTCAGTAAGTTGTAATGCAGTCAGGCCTTGTTGGTGGCCATGTGTGAAATAGCTTGATTATGTTAGCTCTTGTTCCGTTGTTCTGCTGAAGCGTTATTTTGTGTACGGCATTTCTCACCTGTCACATTAACGTATTTAATGTCTGTATTCATCAAAGGTCTTTCGCGGGTGCCAAAGTTTCCAGAACTTTTTGGTAAATCTTTGACTTTAGGTTTTAGATATCGTAGCTGTACTTGTAGTAGCTTTAGAGTGATCTAGAAACACAAAGGAAATCATATCAAAACTATAGTCTGCTATCTGTTCAGACACACTTTTTTTATGAACTCACACGCTGAAGAACAATGCCTGAATGACGCTTTGTATCTCCATCACAGGTTTCCCCCTGCAGAGTAGATTATCTGATTAGATTTTGAGCTCCTTGGCAGATTTCACAGCTCCTGTGTTGCGTGTTAATGAGGAAAAAGAAAATGTTGAAACTCTTGGAGCCACTCAGAGCTTTTTTAACATACAGGCTTAATGTGAATGAGTCAACCACCAATATGTTGGTTTAGAATTCCGTTCAAATTAAAACATTAATACGGCTAATTAATGATCTATTTAGCTTACTGCTTACGTTTAATTCCGTGGTGATTATTGTGGGACTGATAATCCCCCAAGTGCCTCTCACTGTTTGACACCCGTCAGTTGAATGATATTCAAGATGCATGCTAAGTGCCACTTGCTCCGGCTCTTTGTGAATGAGCCATCAAACTGGAATCTATCCTGCAAACATGAACCCATTCAAATACTTCACATATGCTGGCCTTGTTTGTCATCCCACCATGTGGTCTATGTTTCCTGTAAGCTGCTTCGCATTTCCCCCATTGTCTGACATGCAGCTTTTCTAGGTCATTGTTCAGGAACGGTTCGTGTACATTGGGCACCGTGTCATGTTCCTGGTGGGACTAGCATCTCCATGTTGTTAGTCAGCTAAGCCGGCATGGCGCAGTGAGCAGAGAGGTAGTCATTCTCACTAGTCGTTAGGTTGAGATTTGTCTGAGTTGGCAGCCTGTGATTCAGGCCCAACTGTGTGCACACCACCGCTCATTACAGAGCTGGCTCTCTGCCAGCTCCAGCAGCAAAATACAGGTGTGGAGGACTCTCAGCCCCGCAATGCCTCTCAATCTTTGCTGAAAGCTCCAAGTGTCGGCAGTTACTCCGAGCCGCAGAGGGCTCTCTCAGTACATCGACCCAGCAGCTGAATGACTGACTGACTGACTCACAAGAGAAATGAGAGGCAGGCAGGCACAGAGAGAGGGGAATGGGAAAAACAATAGATGGATGTTGTACACATCATAGTAGTGCTCTCAGAGTTTGACCTGCTCTCATAAATAGTCCCTAGAAAACCAAAATGTCTGCATGAAAAACAACTCTGTCTTCCCGCATGCGAACACACCAGCATGTCTGCAGTGTTTTAGTAGTACCAATACCCAAAGCAACAATAAAATCAAATATGAATGCAAAGCACTTCTCTGTACCTCTGCTATGAGGATTTGTTTCCTCTGGGAATTGTGGCGGTTAATTACTGTTCAGGTTTCTCCTTGAAGTCCAACTCAGTGGCACACAAAGTTAAATACTTTGTGTGGAAGCCAGAGTGATTCACAGAATTCAGTGCATAAACATTTATTAATGATAGTGTAGCACCTTCCAAACAGATACTTTTATACTGGGTGAACAGATGTGTGTTTATAGGTGCAAACTAGCTGTATTTGTAGTTGGCGTCTTAAGTAAATGAAGGTCAGAAGGATTGTGGAGAAAGTTATCTGTGTTCAGACTTCAGGAGCTTATATAGATTTCTATCCAGCTTCTGTGTGGCAGTGTCCTTACAGAGTCTTCAGAGTCGTTAGGGCCACTGGTGGGTCGTTGCAAGTACTGCATTTTAATACTGTTGTGTCACACATTTTACCTTTCCACACTTAATCCGTGTCACAGAATTTTAAACCAGGGTCTTTGGTATAGAGTAAGTGGGCAGGTGTTTATTAACACTGTGTCTTGAAGGCCTTGCACCTATCTGATGTGAGTGAAATGACTCCTCTTCAACACGGTTTTAACTTTATTAAAAATAGTAGCTTCTGCAACTGCTGGATATTGAAATCACAGATGTCCTTCTCACGTTTTCAGCATTATCTTGAGTTAAAGTTTCTGGCTATTGAGGTTTCAGATACGTGTTTGGCGTCACTGTAACCCCAAAGAAATGTTGCAGTAGAATAAGAGGATTGATGACACTGCAAGTGAAATGGCAGTAAAGCATGCACAAAAAAAATCAGGGACATTAAGCACTAAGCAATAACAATGACAATGATAAAATAGAAAATAAGATATAACTATGAACATTTCTTAAATCCTTATCACAGTTAAACTCAAAATTGAGCAGTCTCAGATGAATTAACTGGAGTCTCAGTGTGTAGCCTCCGGGAAGCAAACTCTCACGTCTCAAGGTTTTTAAATCTTGAAACTGGCTCATTTACAGTCTCTTCTCAAAGTTTTTATTTAAAAATATCCATCTCTTTCTGCTTAAGAAATTTTTTTTAAGGTTAAATTCAGGGCTATGTTTTTTTTTAATTAAATGTAAAAAAAAGAAAGTGACATTTAGAATCGGTGACCGGGTTGGATGCTATATATGTCTTAAAATTCTGGTGCACTCTTAGAAACATAGCAATTATCATTCTTCTTCCTTCTAAAGGCTGGTGAAAGCATTTCTTAAACAATAGAACTCATGTACTCAGATGTGCTAGATTTTAATAGAGCTCCTTCCTGAAGTGTGCATCAAACTGAAGTCTGAATAGCACTTAACTGTAGCAACATCTGTTGTCTTAATTCATGATACGGCTCAAGTTTGATTACATGGCTGCCTCATTTTGTTATTAAAGCGGTAATAATAGAAGGCTGTTGCTGCCTGGGGGCTTTGGAAGACATTTCTGTATGTAATGTTCCAACATTGCCATTAATTATTTAATACCTTATACCTGTTCATCCTGTGTCAAACGTCTAATAATAATAATACAAATTAATCTTTATCTATAGAGCCCTACGCTACATCTATAATACAAAGTTCTTCACAAAGGTGCCAAAATTAAACAGATAAGTCATGAAATCATCAGGTTTTAAAATAAAACCTGAAGACATTAAAAATAAAATGTTAAAACTGAAAAAGTAAAGTCAGGATAGACTCTTCAAACAAGGTTTGCTTTAAGAAGAGGTTTAAAGGAAATCACTGACTCAGTTGACCTGATTTCCTCAGGCAGATCTCTAACATATTCATATCAACTCCTTACTGCTCACTATACATTTGTACATACTCTGCACTTCACTGCTTTATACGCTTCTGGTTAGGACCCATACTGTGTGTAATGACAGTTGAATAATTGAATATAAAGCAGGGACACAAAGTTAAAATATTTTCTCCTCATAAAGTTTGTATATTAAACTGCTGCATATTCCGATATCCAAAAGACACTGAGCAACATTAGCCTTTATTTTTACTTGTATTTCTGACACTTAGTCAATGTTACATCCAATATTGAATCTCATTTTTGCTTTGTTTTGGTCTCCACCAACTCTTGATTCAAATATAAGGCTCCTACACCTTTCACACTACACGTTTTCAGTTTTTTTTTCCCAAACAAGTTGAAACTTAAAACCTTATGATATACACAGGATAGAAAACAAAGATTAGACATAAAAAAATAAACCAAAAACTTAGAACACCAACCAATACACACAACACCGGAGGTTACAATGTTACTGCACAATAGGTAGAATCAGCAAAAGCCTTGCAGCGTGATGGCAGAGACACCAGACTTTATGTAGTCTGAGTAGGATTCAGAATTGTATAGAATTGGTCTGTTTGTGAATGTAATATTCATGTGAGGTACTAAATCAAACCCATCATCATTTAATCCATTGGAAAACAAAAACAAATAGAATGATTTTGTTTTTCTTACGCTATACATTTTGATCTTCCCTTTGTTTTGGTATTCTCAGGTGGCACCATGTGCCCAAACAGCAGCTCCCTCCAGGAGGTTCGGAACTGTAACGAACACGCCTGTACCGTTTACCACTGGCAGACGGGGCCCTGGGGCCCTTGTACCGAAGACCCCTCAGCCTCGTCCCTTAACACCTCCATGGGTGTCCGTGGAGGCAGTGACGGTCAGGGTCCCTGCTCCCTGGGAATGCAGACTCGTAAGGTCATCTGCGTCCGTGTCAACGTGGGACAGGTGCCACCTAAGAAGTAAGCCTTATTTTCTTTGCAGTATAATTTTAGTTCTTATTTATTGGTGTTTATAGCTGTGAAATCAGCTCCTGGAGTCTTGTGTTGAAATGAACATTGCCCACTGCTTGGAACTAAAATCCTCTGGCTTTGAGCAGCCGTTCTCAATCATGTGCTCTTAACATCCAAGAGTAGGCACGTTTTCATTTCAAATGAATCCCTACATCAGCTGATTTTACTGATTTGAACGCACTCATCTAAAAAGAAGAAACCAGTCAGTTAAATCTGGAGCCGCACTTCAAAGAATAGAGGACAGGGAGCACTTTGCTTGTCTCCTGATGTGTGAAATCATTTGTTAAAGATCCTCTTTTGTTTTGGGTAGGCGATTGATGAACACAGAGAAAGGTTAGAGTCATTCTTCAAGCAAAAATGTAAAAGCCTTTCTTACGTTGCCAAGTCAAACAGTGATCTTTTAGGATGAATAAGCGAATAGAGAAGGCATTAAGACACTTTTGTTTGTTTACTTGAAAGGACATCAGTGGTAAACCTTCCAGGGTAAGATTGAATGGCGCTTGCAGATATGTCTGTGACATTGAAAGTGAGATTTTAAAAACTAAAGAAGAGTCAGGAGGTGAGAGACTGATGAGAGAAGAAGCAGCGATGGAAGCAAAGTGACAGCAGGAGAGTAAAGTGAGCCAGAGACCGAAACAAGGAACTGACTAAGTAAGCAGAGCAGACTCTACGTGAAGTTAACTCCCAATTCATATCTCCCCTTTGCAGGCGACCACAGATAAATAAATAATCTCTCCGTCCCTGAAAGCCTAATTAACCCTGCCGTTTTGGGCGCTAGTAATTTCTCATTGATGATAATGACAGTAATTAAATGGGATTGATACTTTAAGGCAATTTAATCATGAGGCAGATGAGAGGCAAGATGTTTGCGGTTAGCTCTGACGACCACACTGCGGGACTCAAAATATGCTGTCGAGTTTACTTTAATGTCTGCCAGAAAGTTCGGCTGCAGCCTGGTGTCAGTTATGCTTGACTGATTCACTCGACAACAAAAGATAAAGCAGTGGATGTGTTTGTGTCAAAATCTGTGGATAAAAAAACAGAGTAGGTTTAATACTTGCGACAAATACTGGAAAAAAAGGTCTCTAGTGTTGAATTTGTTGCTTTACTTTCTCACTATTTTTTAAGGTCAGGAAATATCTCTCCTCATGTCTTACACCTCCCAAGAGTGGTTATCAGTGAGGAGAGGACGGGTTCATAAATTATTTAAGGAGTCGGAGTGCCTTGTGTACGAGGTAAATGTGATTCATAGAGAGCACCACGTGATAAAATGAGGATTAATGTCCAGTTCAGTGGCAGCTGACCCAGACTCTGCTGCTGCACTTATCAGGCTGCAGAGGAGAGGTCGAGGTCCAGGATGTCTTTTATCGCGTGTGTTTTGTTCTTGCAGAGCTACAGAACAAGACAGGCACAAGTCAGGTGGGTTGGAGGAGAGTCGTGTTGTGGGTAATGCCACTGAGTAACTGACACAGAGAGGTTTCAGTCGATCTGCCTCCATTACCTTTTGTTTTCACCCGTCAATGTAAGCAAGTATAATTTGTAATAAGGGCAAAGGAACATCATGTAACAGTAACACTAATTACGAATGAAAATAAGTTACTTTACCAAAGTGGACTCCCGTCGAGCACCTACACACCCACTCAGTGGGTGGTTGATGCTTCTGACCTCAGCTGAGGTGGTTTGCGGTTTTGAATAATGCATTTCACACACTTGACTTAAAATATGACTGGAGAAGTTCGCCATTTTCAACCATTTATTGGGGAATTTTTAAGTGACTAGCAATTACAACAGGTCATCTTTGATTTCTATTATGTTGTTGTTGTTGTTTCATTTTTAGCTTGAATCAATTTTGAATGGCTGAGGTCTGTTTGGCAACAGAGTCTGAAGTAGAGTCCACTCGACTGAACAGCACAAAAAGTCAGACTATCGACAGGTTGTTGACAATTCTCTACTTTATAAAAGACTTATTTAAATTGAAAACTGCAGCATTAGAGGATAAAATAGTAATAATGTGGCCTCTGGATAAAAAAATACAGACGTACAATTTCATTGAAATAGAAAAAAGCACATTGCCTAACATTCAGAATCGACCTTAATTCTACTCTGTGAAGAAAAGGAAAATGTATGATTATAGAGTCATATATAGGGTTATTATCTCTCTGATGTGGAATTTTGGTATTAAGCCTCCACCCCACAAGTATGACTTTAAGATTTTCTCGAACCTCCTGTTTAGTTTTCATTGAAAGACCTTTGAACCTGCGGCTTCAGGTATATTAACATATTGATATGATTTTAATGTTGAACTATATAATAGCTACAACAGTGAGTTGCAGCATTCATGAGAATTTTGTTTCTCTGCATACAATAGTGTTCTGCACATGAGCTTTAAGAATACTAGCTATTTTTTAATTTACAGGCAATAACAGGATATCAATTCCAGTTATTTCCAGCATTTAACTCCCAATCCACCCTCAGCTATTGTTTGGACCACAGAAAAACAATTGTATGTGTCATCACAGCCTCAGTTTTCTTCTGCCTGATGGGAAAATGATAGAATGACAGATAGTGGGAGTGCTGTATTCTCTGTTGACTGTGAGGTTTCTTTTCACCTGCCCTCATGGAGCAGTTGTGCTGTCCGTGGTGCTGAAGAAGCTCAGTCTGCCTTGTATTCAACCCCAGCTATGCCTCAGTGTCCATTGTTATGTCCTTTTGTGAGAGCCCTGCCTGTTGTAGCCCTTCAAAGCTGTTGTTCAAAGTTTGTAGGTGGATTTTCCTCAGGCCATTCTTACTGGCAGGGGTCCAGTAACAGGCTGTAAGCCAACATGTAGACTTTGACTGCACTGTAAGAGAAAAAAGCCGTCCTTGTGTAGACAGAACATCACTCTTTTATTTGAGCCGTTATCATTTAAAAGTTTTCGTTGTTGCCCAGAACTATTTCACACACACAGACAGACACACACACACACACACAATCACAGGATATAGAATAATTTGAGCACCTCATGGGGAAATGGCTTCTTATAGCTTCGACTCGCAAGACAAACACTGCCACCAAGATGGGTCCTATTAGGTTGATTGCCAATTAGCCCCATTTGTCAGGTAAAAAAAGAGCTCAAGCAATCAACGCTTTGATAAGCAAGTTTTCAACGCAACATGAGACAATTAAAAGAGCTGGTAGAGGCCAAATCAATGTGCATGAGCACTGGTCGAAAAAAAAACCATGGAAACAAAACGCATTTATTTTGTCGAGGGGAACAGTTTTAAAGATGTAATGAAAACATGCAACTAACAAAAACTGCAATGACTAAGATGAACAGCACTGAAAACTAACCAAAACTCAACCATAGCATTGTCATATCATAAAACAGATCTACAGACAGGACACAGATAAATGATGTTGTCATGCCGACGCTCAGTGTGTCATTCTAGAGGGCATGGACAAACAGCGTATTTGTTAGTCATCATTTGGCCCTGAACTGTAGGACAGACAGAAGAAAACCACTTAAAATCAGCAGCTGTGGCTCATAAGGTAGAGCGGGTCATCCAGCAATCAGAAAGTCTCTGGTTGAATTCTTCGGCTCCCACGGCTGCATGTCGAAGTATGCTTGAGCAAGATGCTGAACCCCAAATAGCTCCTGATGAGCAGGTTTGCACAGTGAATGGGTGAAGTGTTGTAAAGCGATTTGAAAGGTCAGCAGACTTGAAAGACGCTACAGAAATGGATGGAATAGGAAGTCCTTTTACCATTTAGCCCAAAATCACATCCTAACCTGATTCGCTGGTTTCTTACACAACCATCTAGAAAAGTCAAAAGTCATCGGTCTATCACTGTTGAACGTAACCAGTAAAGGTCTTTTGTAAGAGCATTAAACTATTACTGAGGCCAGTCGAAACGGAGGAAAACCTTTCTCGCTGCCTTCAGGGCCACTCTGTGCTCTTCTTTCTGTGAAATAAACTCCGGTTCTGATATGAGTGATGCTATTGCAGCGTAGACGCTAATCTCTTGAGGAGTTATTGTTGTTTACGAACAAACAGTCGCTTCTCTTAATGGTCATCACTTCTGAACCACACCTGTAGCTGCTGTCTGTAGTTCACGCCTGCGTGCCCATAGCTTGAAGCCTGACAAGAGAGATTTGTGCAATCATTTGATCTCAGGAATCCTGCTGTCTCGCAAGGTAAATCATCTCCCTGAGCTAGCAGAAACTGTTCTGATCACTTTCCAATACATCAAGAGAATAATCAATGGACCAGTTTACAAAGTTTAAGAAGACACACTTCAGTGCTCCTTGTCACAGACTCTCCAAGTCTGTTGAACTTTGCAGGGTTTTTCCTTTTATTCGACACCTGTCTGTAGTTGTTTCAAGGTTACGGTCCTCCTATCATGAAAGTTTACTTTGTATTACCCCTGTAGATTTGACAGACTGCAGTGGCAGGTGTCTCAGGCTCCAGGATTAAAGAATGCTTTGTTTGTACATTTCTTGACCAAAGCACAAAGATGCCACAGCGCTGGTCTCCTGGCCATCTGTTGCTCAGGGGCAGTGTTTCCTAGCCTGCACCCTGGAGGGACTTGACATATTGTTTTTGTTCTGCTCTGCATGTCTTCATCTGGCACAATCCAACTGGCAGGTATTCTTGATCAGTGCTCTCATGGGATCCCAGCAGAACAAACAAACATGGCCGCCTGCACCCTGCTTATGCAGATGTGCCCTGTCTCATTCACAGATGGATCTGAGCTGTCTTCCACAAGCAGCCTGAGGCAGTGAACCTCACAGAGAGCATGTCACACACACACACACATGCAAACAGCACACATAAACGCTGACTGTCAAAGCCCAATAGAAAGGAGAGACACTACTGAGACAAATATGTCAGCGCCTGAGGCTTGGGCTGCTATCATCCTATCGGGAAGGCTGTTGTGGTGTGAGGAAAAAAACAACAACGTCTGCTTATTGATTCTGACAGTCTGTGTGCTGACTGGTACCAAATGTGTTTTTGTATAATCACACTGATGCTGTGGAATTTGTGAAAAATGAAACTGAATGATTCATGCTTACGATGTTCGACAGTAGCTGTATTAAGCCCAGTCAATCATCCGTCTGCCATGTTTTCAGGTTTTCTAATGGAGGCTGTGTTTACTGTGGCTGTGATAGATAGCTGAAAGCCCTTGGGAAGGAGGCCAAAGACACCAAGGAAAGGGTCCTTGAAGTGCCGCAACTGCTTTATGCTAAATTAAACAAATGATGTTCTTGTTTTGTAGTCCATAATATTGATAATGAAATTAATTAGACCTTATCTTTTCCCACCAGACCTTGTTTTTTGTGAGTGCATGAGTGTGTACACTCTCTTAAAACTACTGACAGTTCTTCGCTTTGAATCTCCTCTCTTCATCCTGCTCAACCATCTGCTCATTTCTCGAAAAACAGCCTCTCGCTGAACAGATTACTCAACGCGCTAATAGCAGCAAGCAAAACATAAGCATTAGCCTGGCTGCTCGTTTTAATGTTGTGCTTTGGGACAAGCTCCCAGTGCCATGTTGTGCGTGTCCTCGCCTCGCTACAAATCATGACATTTAAAGATCATTATGAGATCATGACTCCGACTGGAACCAGCCAGTCAGTTAAAACCAGATGCTATTACTGGATGTCTTCATTCATTTCAGAGTAAAGCATTTCCACAGTGCTAAACACACAAGTGAACTGTTAAGACAAAGATAGAGGAAAACATAGCGTAGGAAATTGTGCAGTTAGGTTGAAATACCCCGAGCGCCTTGTAACTACACATTTGTTCCTCAAACAAACAACAAAATCAATGTGACAAGCACAATTAATATTGGAACGAGAACAGGAGAAGTAAAGGAGGAACACAGCGGAACAACAAAATGTATACATAATGAAAAATGCATAAATGACAATAATGCACTGAGCTTTCACACCCCCACAGGCAGAGTCTCCTAGCAAAGCATTGTGCTGTTAGGATTCTGGTTCGTATTGTGTTCTACCATCAAACGTTGCCTGTTTTTTGGGACTCTGGAATATAATTGAATTTTAATCATCTAAATTTGGATAATACCATCATTAGTGGTTCTACATTATAATGAGACTAAAAGGGGAACAAAGGGGATGGTTCTTCTCTCTGTTGGAGGTAACATGCTATAGCTCATTGCCCTACATGTAAAGCACTTAAAACACACAGGTCGACAACGAAGCAGATCATAGAAAACAAAATCAAGAGTGAGAGCTGCACTAAGCAAGGTTTTTACCACAGAAGAAGAGAAACGTGCCACACCCAAACACTCCATCCACCAAAATCAAATTGTAGCAGTCAGATAAGGACAGATCAGAACTGCATAGAGACTCTTACCAACCTTTTTTGGAACTTACAGGTCTTATTTAGGGTCTCATGAGGTTTGGGCCAATCTCAACATGCAGTCTGTTAGCAGCCTGTAACACAGACTTTTAGACCTATAGTTGATATAGAGTCTTCAGTTTATATGGCCTGTCAGCACAATCTCATCTCAGGTTGTCAAATATAGACGGTGCTTTGTCATGGCCCTCGTTGTTTCACAGAGACGCATAAGCTTACCTTTCAAAGCTTACCAGAAAGCCTTTCTTACACATTGAGCAGCGTTTTTTTAGGGTTTAGGCACAATAATTACTTGGTTAGGTGAAGGAAAAGCTCGCTGACATTTGCTTTCACAGAGGATGCATACCCTGGCCCCCTGCGGGAATGTCTTGTGTGCTAAAGGGTACCTTCTGTGTCTGTATGAGACTCTGAGAGACGTGACAAAATGTCCGTGGCTACACTGGGGAATAAGTCCAGGCTGCTGTATTACTTCAAACTGTGGGCGGAAACCAAATCCACTGAATGACACTGAGACAGAGAGAGACGCAGCCCAATTGTCACAATAAATGTTGTCAGAAAACAACATAAAGCGTTTCTGCAAACCACAGATATGTTGCAGCTCTACATTTCTTTAGGTTCAATTTGCTATTTTATGTCTTGACAACACTTTGCTTATGAGTATTGGTTGGTTGATTGGTAAGGTTTAGGCACTTGGTTAGGGTTCGGGAAATCGATTGTGTTTTGGCATTGAATGCCTGTTTTTGGGAATACAGACATGGCTTGAGATGTCTCGAATTCTTGTTACAGTCATCCAGTTTTGTCGGATGTTGACAGCTGGAAATAGTTGCAGTCTCTTTAAAATTATTCAGTGGCAACACGCTTTCAAATTTTGAAACTCAGTCTTGAACCACAGCTGCCAGCTTGGTAGCCTCCTCACCTAGTCGTGACTCCACCAGCATCACCTCCATCTTCTGATCTGAAAATCAGGTCTTAAATATGTAATGTAAATGTGATACATAGACTACATGCACAAACTAACCCACGAGTTGATCCTAACCCTTGACCACTGTTAAACAAAAGTGTTTTTACCTCCTTTGTATCAAATTATCATAAAACTACAATACGGTACAGTACATTTATTAAGCTTTTATCCAAAACGACTGTAGAAAGTACTGTACACTCAACCACATGGATACAACCCATTATTGCGAGCAATTAGAAAATCAACGCCATCAAATGAGCTGGAAAGTATCAACTGCTACATTTAGTAGTTTTAAAAGGAAGTTTCTCCTCTGATGCTTCTGTCGACCATCACCTTTTCATATTAATACTGAAGTCTGTTCCCTGGCCTGTCTGCTGTAATTAACGTTTTGTTAGGTGTAAGCACAAAACATACTTGGTTAAGTAAAAGTCATGCTTAAGGCTCACAGAAGGAGGCAGGATATGAACAGTTATGTTCAAAGTCGTGTGTCTTTGTTTGACCAATTTTCCACCCTGACATCCTTCCTAACAGGTTTTATTGCTCTACGACAGCGAAACTATTCCACAAAGGGCCGATGTGGCTGCAGGTTTTTCTTTTCAACCAAGCAGCAGCACACCAGACCTGACTCATTTAATCAACTGATCTCAGTCTTCAGAAAGTTGATTGGTCAAACTGTGTGCTCTTGACTGGTTGGAACAAAAACCTGCAGCCACACGGCCCTTTGTGGAATAGCTTTGACGTGCCTGCTCTATGACAACACACCACCATGTGACTTCTACCTTTGCTACTGAGAGATTAGTCATAATTCAGAAAACCATAAGGAACACCAGTTGTTTTAGGTGTCTGAAGCAATAAGGAATGGTGTTGTTTTTCTTGTAAGGACAATCTTACCAGAAAAGTGTTTGTGTGTATAGGAGAGTGAATCTAAAAGGTGAGCAATCTGCTGGGTCTGCGAGCGCTCTGAGGTTTCGGTTTTGTATTCAGTGCCTGTTCCATCTGGATCAAACGTGAAAGTCAAGCGCTGTTTTTTAGCTGTAGAGTTTAACCTGAATTGGAATATTGTTTTATTGCCCATGCTCTTTCAAGATCTTTCACAAGCGGTAAAATGTAGCTCATCCTGAGACATTTACCATTTTTGAGTAGCGGAGGGAGTATTACAAGGTCAAAAGTTTAATCCCTTCATTGTCAAGCTCCTAGAGTCAAGACATCTTATAGCCTCGGTGCTCTGATCCCTCATGACGAGGAGAGAATCAATAAACAAAAGAAATGTGACATCTTAATTTCCCTTAGAAACATAAATAAGTCATGCTGCATTTACAATCACACATTAAAATACAACTAGCAAACAGTTTAAAACATGCTAATGAGAGTTTTGGGATCACTTTGCACGGATAACAAGCAAAACCAATTCTGTTCAATATGAAATTTTAATGTTTGTGTATGTTGTTGTGATATCTCTTCAGGGTACCTGTTTGCATTTGAATTTGTGTTGAATTAGATTATGTCTCCAGCCAGCATCCTAAAAAACTAATCAACAATCTGTTTCGGAGAGTGTTTAAAGAATGAGCTTGTGACAAACTTTTTTTTTTTTGCTGAAACATAGATAATTTGGTTTATGAACCAGCAGATCTGATATTGTAATGCATATATAATAAATTGCTTTTCTCTCTGTTCTGTATATACTTTGATTGTGTTTAGATCCTGCAGATTTCTGTTTATTTTTGTCCACACACTGCTTTCTCTGCGAGGTTTCCCTTCATGAAGAGCGCCTTCATCTCTGCAGACTCGAAACATCACAGAGTTAAAATCATAACGTGATAAAATCCTGGTTGGCACTGGGTTGTAGTGTAGAGACTGTTCTGCAGTCTCAAGTTCAAGGGCGGGATCTTGCATCTTGTTGAAGTGTCCTGGGGCTAGACACCTGTTCATTCACTTCTTTATGGCGGTGAGCATCAGCTGAAGGCTAAAAATGTAGATGTATCCTCCCCCTGCTGCATCCGGCAGCTGTTTTTTTTTTCCCGGGGACCATTCACTTGTACGAAGACACCAGAGGATTTGTTCCGCTCGAGAGGGATTTAGCTCTGTCTATTGGTATTAAAAATAAATCTCTCCTTGTGTCGCCGTTACATTATTACATTTTCCCTGCGCGGCTCCCTATCGCTTCCCTGATAACACTGTGCTAACGAGTATGGAACGCCCAGAGGAGAAGCCTCATTCCTAGCAACATTAAACCTGACCCAGATGATCGCTTTGCCAGCCATAGGTTGAGGAAACAAAGCGGCAGCATCTCGCTGCGAGAGCGGGGACGCAGTGTTGCAGAGATCAGATTACAAGATGTCTTCCAGCAGGTCTATCTCGACCTATTTATCTCAGCCCAGTTGTATGCACAGGGGACCTTAGGTGCTTAATGACTGGAGATTAACTATAACCCTTGTTCGAAAAACCTCGGCTTGACCTCCTATTCTGTGCCATCAAAAGGATTATCACCCGCTGATAGCAGAATCCTGCTAAAACAAGGGAGTTTCTGTCCTGAGGCCACTCTGGTCGTCTGCTGGCTTTAGCCTGGAGGAAATCGGTGTGTTTCAGTTTCCTTAGCAATGAAAAATCCATGTAAAACATCCTCCTGTAGATTAGCTGAACAGCTCTTGTGGTGCCTATATGGGGGTTTGACCACCTCGTCTCTATACCTTTCAAGTACCAGCCAGATGGCATACATCAGTCATAAACTGGATGTGATTGCATAGGTTTTCATCAGTTTTTATTGCCCTAGATTGTGGCTAGAATAATTACATTCTGTAAACATCCAAGCATTACCCAGATGGTTGGTGTGCCAAACCTCTAGGTTATATTTATTAAAGCTTTAAATCATGGATTATATTTCTAGCAGTGACTATTATAAATGTCAGTTGATTCCTGACTGAAAGTCATTTAGATCTGGTTGATGTTTTCCAGTTTAGTTAAAATATCCATTTTTCCATCACCAGAGGAGGCTTTTAAAAATGTTGGTAGGACAATCTAACAGGGGGTCCTGGGTTCTTCACTAGAACATGTTTTAATAGAGTAGATATAATTTCCTTCATTTTGGTTCCTCTAAGCAAGTGGTATGATACTTTAACCTTGATATGCCAGCAAGAGAAAAATTATTGGTAAATGTATCATTTCATCCAGAGGAAGTGTTTTGCCCCAGATCGCATATTTGAGGATATTAAAAAGCTAAACGGACAGAATTGATTCAATGACTGATTTATTATAGCTCTATGGCACAGGCCCCTGATATTCACTGTGGGGGCTAAAAATATATATTTACTAAGATTAGCAAAATCCAACACCACCGATTAATCTAATGGAATATCTCAATTAATGTGACACAATTAAACACCAACAATGACTCCAAGGCGTTGGTGCTTCTGGCTGTTTTTATTTAATAAGGTGCCCAGCTGTATTAATTAATTGTGGCACTGCAGTATAAGTTAAAAGCTTAATTTCATCCCTTTCTTTCTCTCCCTCTAATTTAGTCTTGTTGCCCTCTAACTTTCCTTTTCCTGTCATTTTGGCAAACAAGAACACATAACGGGATGTCCCTGGGACACTATGTTGTGTTTCTGGATGATGAAACCTAAAAAAAACCCAACCTCTTCTGCTTTAAAATGACCAGAAATCCAAACCTTGTGTTCAGATTTTATCTGGTCCTCGAACAATTCAGAGGCTAAAGAGTGTGGGAGGTGTAAACAGTGTTTTTTTTTCAGCACCCGGGGATTTTTGAAGAAAGCTGTTTTTTTTCCAGCCTGTGACTTGCCAATGGATTAGATTCAGGCGTAGTTGCTGTGTTGTGTGAGGGGCAAGTGTCAACAGAAATCCACAGAGCAAAAATCTACTGCTGAATATCAGCATAATTCAGTTTATTTGATCTTTGAGGTTTCAGACCACTCACTGCTGTGTTTTGGTGAATGTGTAAAGAGTTCCCAGCTGTGTTACTCCACAGCCTTGCTGTGTTTGTTTTTGTTGCCTAGGTGTCCAGACGGCCCTCGCCCCAGCACAATGCGACCATGTCAGCTGCCCTGCAAGAAGGACTGTATCATGACCCCTTTCAGCGACTGGACTCCGTGTCCTGTTACTTGTGACGCAGGTACAGTGAAATAAAAATGTATCCTGGAGGGAGCAATGAACTAGAAATGACACGTGAAGTAATACTGCTTCATACAGGAATCACAGTTATTATTCTTGTTTTTTTGGGGGGGGGGGGTTTGCCCGTAAAAATGTACTGGCCCATTGTATTTAAGTTTTTTGTCTGTTTTTTTAGTTTTACATTACTTACATTTAGAAGAAAAAAAAACATTTTCTTGGCATCACAGATTCAGGCTACATTGTATAATAATAAACACATATAATCAATAAAAATGTTTTGCTATGACTCTCGTCTAAGGCTGCAACTATAATCTGTTGATTATTCCCTTGAATAATGGTTTCCTCTTTTGGTTTGTAAGATGTGAAAAATGGCAATTAGTGTGTCTCAAAGCTCAAGATGACGTCCTGAAATGTCTTGATTTGTCCACAAACCAAAGATATTCAATTTACTGTCACAGAGGAGCAAAGGAACCAGAAAATATTCACATTTAAGGAACTTTTTTTTTTAATTTAATAGTTGACAGCTAATCAATTGCAGCTCTAGTCTTAGCCTTGAAGTGTACACAGATGCAAGTTTTAATTCACTGTGTGGAAAAACTACTGAGGTGGGACTCAGCACAGAGCCAGACACATTAACTACCACATAAACACATGCGCTCGCGTCTCGTTACACATAATTAATTTGACAGATTGGCGTGTAAGACAACCTCGAGGCCGACCTCCTTAAATGTGCCTGGAAAGCCGACTTGCTCGTGGCTACAAGTGTCAGCGAGTGCGTTGTGGTCTTGTTGTTTTCATGCTGTGAAAGAAAAACATTGTTCAGATGAGGTCACCTTTGTCACGCAGCCATTGCCCGAGCTGTTGAGCAGAGGCAAAGACATTAAACTGATTTACGACGGAAAATCATTATCGTCCACGTTTTGATGACCTCTTCATGTGACAAGGTGGCATAAATCTCCACATTCTGAGCATGCTGCACCGATGGCTGTGCATTTAAATTTGATGATGTTGATAACTTCAACTTGTGCTGAGAATTTCACACCACCCACATACATAGGTTTAAACCAGAGTTCAGGACTATCCAGAGGCTCATTTCATCTTAATGAACTACTTGAGGGCATCTCAACACATAAATACCATAAATTTAATCTGAGTGAATTCCAAGGTCTAATGGGATTTTTCTACATCATCGTTGTTGGCCTGATATCCCAAGTAATTAGACGTGTTGTTTGCGATAGCTGTCCAATTAGATTTGGCAATAGCATTCTCTTCTCAAGTGCATTCTTCAAAGACTGTGAACCTAGTGGCCTAGCTTATCATTTTGACATGTTTCTCATCACTTTCCCATGCAGACATTTTTTTTTTATTTTAATTCAATAATTGTCTGTGTCTGTTCAGCTGGTAATGCTCTGAAGACCAAACAATCAAGGAAACGTCTTATCATCCAGCCGCCGTCCAACGGTGGACAGGACTGCCCAGAGCTGCTGGAGGAGGAGAGGGACTGTGAGGTCCCCAAAATCTGTCCAGGATTCAGGTAAAAATGTCTACAGTGATCCGATAATGCTGTTGTCAGATAGAGGATAGGATTTTTCACGCTTTTTTACTGCTTGGATTGACAGAGTATCAGTAGGTTGAGATGGTTTAGAGGACCTTTTAGCTTACTTGTTTTTGCTTCCTCGACCTTATCCTACATATCATTACATAGACAGCTATATATACGATTACTTTACTACACTGTAGACCTAAGAATGTCAAAAATCAAATGCAAAAATGTTCATAATAATATTTAGTTGTTATCATAATTTTGGTTGCATATGAAGACATAACGTTCATGTGCACTTGAATAATGAAGGGTTATGGGCTAACTAATGTACTGATATTACAGCAATATTGTGTTGGATGACAAAAGCAATAGTTTGAGTGCTTTGTATTACTGCCTCATTTAACTCATTAGTTCTGTTGGACAGCATTATACAGTAATTGTAAAATATACCAGTATTATATATATATTCTACTGACTCCATCGTGAAAGAGTTAACTGCTTGTTAATTGCTTAATATTGGACAAGGGGCTATTTTAATTACTCTATTGATTTTAGACTGCAACTTTATGTAACACCAAGATTTTGTCTGTTTTAAATAATATGCCAATCATTTTGTTTTCAACCACAATATAGCCTTGTGTATGTACTCCTTATGGTTATTACAGTGATCCCGATGAAGGGCATTCAAATAAAGCTAACAGGGTCTACATTTCGACCCAAGGTGGTTTTCTGGAAGGAGACACACCACTCTTTATCATTTTTTATGTTAGTTAAAAAGTGTTTGCTGTGTCTTTTTTCTGCTCAGAAAAAAACAACAGAGTGGTCAGTCTTCTTGTACATCAACGATCTAGGGCAAGTATCAGACAGGTAGCTAGCTAGCAGGACGACGGCAACTGGTTGTCAAGCTGGTGAACAGAGTGCTAAAGTTATCAGAAGGTAAACGTTGAAGTACATTATAAGATTGTTTTAAGCTAAACTTTTAAAAACTATAAACATAGGCGTTCAGGATTTTGGTATTCGAAATTGCTCGTCTTGTCTATTTGTTAAACTAATGTTAGCTCAAGTAGCTAGCTTCACTGTGGGTGCTTGTGACGTAACGCTAGCTACGTGTCGTCAGAACGTTATTCATCATGATTTTTAACATAATAGTTTGATGCTATAACGCCACATTTCAATGTCATACTTGCGTGTAATAAATATTAGCACATGCCACCTGTCAATTACAGGATATGTGTTGGCTGTAGCAGGTAAAAACAAAAAATCAGGTCATTGCGACCATAGGATCACCGTGACGTCGCGCTAACGGTCACTTCCGGGTAGAAAACTTCTACAGTTAAATATGTTGGTTCGAGGATGTCTCAGACTAACCCCAGTTTGGGGTAAACTCAAGCTATCATTAAACAGGTAAATTAGGTCTCCAACCAAACGTTAGTGAAAGTGTTGTTATTAATGAAATATGAAAGCATCGACTGATTAGATGTATACACTTTGAAATAATGAAAAAGACTATTAAGTTGTTTGTAAGCTAACACCTGATGCAGGGGTTTTCTACCTGGAAGTTATGTTATTAATAGAAATCAGTTATTGGTAAGGTATTGAGGTTACACAATATATTCAATCAGCCAGTCTTTATTTGTATAGGGCCAATTCGCAACAAAAGTCATGACTTTTCAAATTGAGCAGGAGTGGACCATACACTTTGAGTAATTTATTTACAGACACCCAACATGTCCCACATGATCAAGCATTTGGCAACAGTGGTGAGAGAAAACTGCCTTTGAACAGGCAGAAACCTCAGATCAGGACCGGTCTCAATGGTGGGTGGCCATCTGCCTAGACTGGTTGTGTTGTGAGAGAGAGATTCCTACAGCATTGACTCTGTGTTTACTTGAAACTGTCCTACATAGATGCCACTAATAGAATATCTGATTACATTTGTGCCAAACTATTCAAATTTTCTAAAACAAATAATAAAAGCAAATAAAGAGGATTTTTCTCTGACTGACTGTACAAACAACAATGTCAAGCAACTGCATAATTGTATCTCAATTTATTCATGTAGTAACAAGATACAAGTTAAAAGATGTTTGTGTTAAGTGTTTGATACTGTCAGATTCTGTCTTGTACTGTACACTGCAAAACAAGTTTCCTTTAATAGTTCAGCCTTGCAAACCAAACTTTATTACATATTGATTGTCTAGCATGGTGCAGTATGTTGGTGTTCAAGCAAACTGATTACTAAACTGCCCTGATGTATTCCAGGTGGAAAACACACAAATGGAGGAAGTGCCAGCTGGTCCCGTGGTTTCTCAGACAGAACAGCGCCGGTGCGCAGGAGACCTGTGGACCAGGACTTCAAACAAGAGGTATAGAAACCAATCTCTTCATCTCCCATTCTTCCCTGCATCTTCACTGAACCATTCCTAATCATCGTAAATTAAATCTTTGCTCATTGCGTTGCATCTGGAGCCCAGCCATGATGCAGCAGATGGATGTGCCAAGGTTTAGAGAAAAGGATAATTTACTTAGAGCACATATCAAATCTTCACACTTACAGGATACGGCACATTTGGAGGCTGACACTCCTAAAAACATCAGCAAGAGACTTTTTTATTTTTTTGTTTTTCTCCAGAGCTTGGAAAGGATGTGTGCTCACAACTCATCATATGCCTCTTGAGACGTGTTTGACAGTTTTGATTGTTTCACTGCTGGCTTTTTTTTTTCGCCTCAGGCTCTTGTCATGCAGTTTTAATCGAGTGTCTTTTGTTGAAATTTAGGAGGAGATATGCTGCACCTTGCCTATTGCCTAAGCATAGCCCAACATCCTGCTCATATGGGTTTACACATAAGTGAAGAGTACTTTAAAGAAGTCGTGGCTCTCTCTTTAAAAGCATATGTCCTCTCGCCTTTTTATAGAGGATAGATGTGCCATGTAGTCCTGGGAGGCTTTCATAAAAATCCAATTTCAGGGGGTCACGCAGAATGATCAATTTCATTATGCTCCAGCTCCTATAGAAGGCCATTGTTACTGCTTATATTTCAGTTTTTCCTTTTTTGCTAGCTCATAATGATGGATGGAAGAATCAGTTTATTTGTGAAAATGCTTTAAGGTCCACTTTAGACTAACTCACTGCACTATTCTCTGCAGCTTCTCACTGATTTGATACCATGTGACACCTGATGCCCAGACACTCTTGCACTTGTCGTCATCCCTTTGACACTTCTGAATGGCAGAAATCATTTTGTCGTTGACTTAAACAAAATAAGACATACTGTCTTTTCTGCTCTGTGATTTTTGGCATTGTATTGTGTTGCCAGAACAGAGGCTTTCCTTGGAGGGGAAAACACTGTAGAAGCACTATTAAACACACAGAACAACTGAGAGCATGTGCTTCCCTTTTTCCTTCTTGAACACATATCTGACCTCACACACCACGAGACGGAGGCTTTCCAAACCAATAGCAGTGCCCACAGGGGTTCAGCAAAAAAGTGCTTAGAGATTGATTTCTCTATGAAGGTACAGCCCTGCAGAGCGTCTGCATCACAAGAAAATGAAATATTGCAGCAACAAAAGTAATACCCTTTATTGAAAGAACAAAGAAGGGGGATGATGCAAGCTAACATAAATTGACCTGTGGGCTTTAAAACAATTGAGGTAGAGATGCATTTGTTCTGCTCTGCTTGTGATTGTTATTTAGCCCTCCATGAAATCTAATCTGAATTACAGAGTCCTGAGCTATTTCTCATGAGCTCTTGTCCTCTTCGAATCTCTATTTGACGCTATGTTCACCAGAGGAGAAAGACATATTAGGATATCTTGCGTAAACAGACACCCCAGCTTTTTGAGATATCAATAATTTTACCGGTTACAGGGAATTACTTTTCAGTCTGTATCGGTTAAAAGCAGCAACAACCACAAAAAATAATTATTTTTGACAGCTGTTATAATTGTGAGAGATATAAACGATTGGTGGGAATTATCAATTTTGCATCACAGCTTTTATTTTCACTGGGGTCGGTTCTCAAACAAACGTGTTTTCTTACATCTGGAGAAGAAGAGTTGTTGGCAATTTACCTTTATTATTGTATGATTTGGCCATATAACAACAATATTTTGGTGAATTGTGCAGCCTTTAGTCTTGGTACAGGTACAGTATGTGCTGCACTTGGGTACTGCAGGTCACTCATTTCCTCTTTTATTAACATATGTCATTGGTTTGCACTTTTTAATACTTGCTATAACCAAACCTTCTGTTGAAACGATATAAAAATAAACCACTTTATGGCCCCTTACACATTCTAATTAAGCCTTTTTGACCTGTCTTCCTCTAATTCTTCCAGCTGTGTCCTGTCGCCAGCTGGATGGGACGCAGGCCGACATCAGCGAGTGCCTGAAATTCGCCAAGGCCATGCCAACCATCACTCAGCGCTGTCAGCTCCCGTGCCAGGATGACTGCCAGCTGACCAACTGGTCCAAGTTCTCGTCCTGCACAGCTGACTGTGTGGGGGTCCGCACCAGAAAGAGGGCATTGATAGGTGGGGAACACAGAGTGGCACAGCACAAACAATGGCCTGTTGTTTTGAATCCTTTTCTGACAAGCTTATTTGCACTGTAGTTTAAGTGATTGTGAGCTACCAGACAATTTAGGAGGTAATTTTACCGGGCGACGCTCCAAGAGATAAGGAGTAAAGTAAAACACAATGTCGTAAATCTGTTCATATAGTTCTTTCCCTCTAAATGCTCCAGTGGGATTAAAGCAACAAATCTAAAGTATGTCCTCAGTCTTTGTTATCCATCAGAGTGCCCCCAGAGAGTTGCCCTGTGTATCACAGTCATAAAATCAAAACAACAAGAGTGGTGCAATGCATTAAGGAACCTACATGGGAGGTTGCTTGGGGGGAGTCAAGTTGGAACTGTGAGAAAGTCGATTTGAAAAGCTTTTATTTTCCCCTGATGTGAGATCTTCTGACCCATTCAGTGGAGTGTAAAAGAGCAGAGAGGTCAAGTAGGGCGTAAAAAAGCCTCATAGAAGGAGCGGTTTAAGTCTTCTTAGCTTTCAGATGGTGTGGATTTTATTTTATCCAGATTCCTTCCGCTTTATTTGAGAAAGTTATCAGCAATGTTGGCCGATCCCAGATACCAGTTAAAAGAGTCTTCAAGATTTAGAGTCGTTTTTATCTTCTTGTTGATCTTAATAGCCTTTGTTCAATCCAAAAAAATTCAAGACAGTGCAGTTCAGTTTTCTTGAAGCAGGCAGTACAGGTGGATCATTATGTTGAGCAAAATGTCTGCTTTTCTGCTGTTTGTTGTTCACTATGACCTTTACAAACAGATGCCACGCAGTAATTTCTTGTTCAAATACAATTAGGAACAACCAGCTGTGGTCTTCATTGAGGGTTAACTGTGCAAAACCTTTGCTGAAATTATTTGAATGCAAAAAAATGAGTTAAACCAGCTTTATGGAGACACTGGCCCCTTCAGGTAAAGATGTTGTGGGCTATTAGGTAGACAGTCACCATTTCCTTATTTGAATGGGAACAACTCCTGCCACAAGAGAAAAGATTTTTTTGCATAGTGATCAATGATTAACGATGCTTGACATGTCTGAGGATAAAAAACAAAACGTCAAGCTGTTTCAGTAAAAGAGCACTCTGCTTGAAACTATTTTTGCCGGCATAATCTATCATCAGGAGTTGCTGTCTCCCCATGCATGAATCCCACATGAGGGACAACAACTTTTTTTTCAGTCAGTAAGCTTTGCCAAGCCTTGAAATTGGCCTTGAGTATCAGGAGACTCAAAGCCGCTTCAGCCCTACAGAGACAGAAGTCCACCAACACCAACAGACTTGTGGAGTCACTTTTCCCAAGGCTGTTCTCCTCATCTCTGTCCGTCTGATCTACTTAGGGAGAAGCAAGAAGAAAGACAAGTGCAAGAACACGCAAATGTACCCTTTGAGTGAGACCCAGTACTGCCCCTGTGACAAGTACAATGCCCAGCCAGTGGGGAACTGGTCAGACTGCATCCTGCCAGAGGGAGGTCGAGTGGAGAGCAGCCTGGGGATGAAGGTCCAGGGAGACATCAAGGAGTGTGGACAGGGCTACCGCTACCAGGCCATGGTGTGCTACGACCAGGACAACAGGCTGGTGGAGACCTTACGCTGCAACAGCCATGGTGAGTACATGTGAACGCTTGTGTGTCTCTGCAGAGGTTTAATCAAGGAGTTGGTTGCGTTGTTTAAGGGTTGGTTCACCAAGATTACAAAAAAGTGTATTTTTGGCCATGGGCCTCCACTCACAGTGTACCTCATATTGATATTATATAAAGATAACATGGATTATGAATGAGTAATCTTTATATGACACTGCCTGTAGTTTAGAACTCATCCATGCAATGCTTTTACTGAAAAAGACAATCTAATTAGATGAAACTCAGTTTCACATCTCATGAACTCTACTTAGTTCAAGAGGAGCTTTTGCACTTACTTTTTTTGAAACAAACCCACACAGCACACATACATTTGTTCTAGTTTCCAGAGTTAAGCTGCAGCTTGTGTGGGGGAGTGAATTTATCAAACATATAGATGTGATGAAATTAGAGAGTACATTCTTATTTACAGCCCACATTGGTGAAAGTTGTGTTAGGCTCCCTGCGTCCCTCTCCTTAATGTTAGCAAGCCAAATGGGATTGTTACTGAGCTCAGAACAGAACCACACCCTCTGACACCACGTCACCCCTGAGAGACATAAGTGTTTCACTTTAGCAATAGCTCACAAAGGGCCATGATATATTGTTCATGTTGGGCTGAACAAAGCCCCTTATCTGTGATATAATCACAATATATCACAGCCTGGAGTGATTTATTGCTTTTATTAAAAGGTGACCAAGTATTGCTTTATGAAAGTTACACACATTCAAATTATACCGTTTTTTTTAATAACATGTTCATAAAACATTCACACTCTTCATCTTAAATGTTTCCATTTTATAGCAATTGTACCCGTGACAGTGTCTTACAGTGTTGCTTAGAGGGAAGCAAGCCAGATATAGGGTGGAGGAATGCAGAATTGTACAAAGGAGTTGGACGTAATTACCATTGTGGAGGGTTAATATTCTATCACCAGATTGCTTGATTTGATTTATCTGTTTTATAAGCTCATTATACATTTTGTGTGATTCAAACTTAACCTAAAAAATATAATACAAATGAGTGTTCTGTGAATCATCCTATTTTGCTAAGATTTTGCTGTCGAGTTGACCTGGACAAATAAGACCAACACTATCTGCAATGCTACATACATGTAGCACTAGAGGCCAGTGCAAAAATATGATTTTTCAAAATTTGGGTCAGCTAATTTTTAACTTTGGCCTGGGACCCTTGATGATGGATGAGGCTCTGACAGAAATCTGCATTTGAGCACAGAAGTCTTGAGGTGTAATACTATATGTAGCAAATCAGATTTTCTTTCCCTTCCCAGCCTTGGCCAGGTGAGAAACATACTGTAGCATATCGGATTGCTGTTGACGCAAGAATAACTTTTTTGTTCTGTTAAATATTCATCTGAAGTGAAGGATTTTGTTTGTGCCTGTATGAAAGCCCCTCCCATGGAGGCTAGAAACTCATTTTGCATCCTGACTTTCACATAAGGAGGCCTTTTTCTGGCACACTCCTGTCAGAATCATTTGTCTCCTTGTTGTAAGGTCTTATCTTAGATCCAAAATACTTCAAGCAAAGAATCCGGGCTCAGAAACTCGTTGTGAAATTGCTGTGAAATAGAATGCGGGAGATGTTCAAATGAATACATCAGCGTTGTGCATATATAAACATGGTTTTAGTCTCCTTCTGTGAGTCACAGATTCAGATATGCGTCAGTTAATCTGAGTGTGGGTGTGACAAGAGCACGTCGTAAGGATGTGGTTGTGTGTGTGTGTGTTTGTCAGCTTCTGTGTATTTTTACACCTATGTGAATGTGTGCGAGTGCACGTGTGTGTGCATCCATGCATTCATCTTCAAGCATCGTTGAGCTCAGAATAAAAGATTGTGTTCCTTGAGGTGCACACAAAAACAAAAACACATTCATGGGGCTTGGCATTAGTACATGTGAATCTCAAAGATATCATTAAATCTCTCTTTTATCCTCCTCATTTAGTCGCTCTTCCCCTTCGCTCTTTCTGCCACTCCTGCTTTCATTTTCTGTGCCTTTCCCTCCATCTCAGCCATCATCGCTTTTAATCTCGATAGAGGAGGAGACGGGATCCTTCCACGACTCTGCTGCTGACACAGTGCCCTCGGCTATGATGGTGATCAGAAAAACTGTGCCACTGTTATCTCTATATTCCACAGACATCAACAGAAAAAACGGGATTATCATTAAAGTGCACGTTGATCCAAGCTTTGTGGTGTTACTCACTTCTTAGCTTGCTTCATTCCTCTATGAGGGGAAGTGAAATATTGTTAGAGAAGATAATGCTAAATCTTTGTGAGCAGTTCTTCTGCAGCAAGTAACAATATGAGCATTGTCAGCTACAGAGAAAAATAAATCAAAAAGGAGTTGTGTAATTTGTGCATTAGATTATTTTTTAACTATATAAATCATTTAAGTTAAGCTTGACTGTAGGGAGACTAATATTCAGCAGCACAAGAAGTCAGTGACATCCAAATGACAAATTCCTGATTCTATTAGTTCCCTGCAATGATTGCAGCCAGCCACAAGAAGATCTAATTAGTGTGTTGTCATGTTCAATATAATCAAGACTGAGGGGGTAGAGGCTCAAGACTAAGCCACAGTGTTACAGCTCAAGACAATGACCGGAATTGCTTTGGTCTGCAATCATTAAGATGGTGTTAAGTTTGTAGTCCCATCTATTAAAGATTTTTTACCGTATCAACAAAAATCTAATGGCTTTATCTACAACTATTAGCACTGTGCCAAAGGTCATGGTGTAGTCAGGGGAAATGTCCTATATATGAGATTACTCATATAGTTTTTATATGTATGACTACAAGCAACCCATGATGCTTTGACCTTTACCGTGACTTGATATTACAGGACAGCTCAGGGTGCCTTAGCCTCCTTTTAGCAGGAAATGGTGAAGGAGGAGGGAATACAGTCACTGTGGGAAGCTATAAAGGGTAAAGCTGAAGGGCAAGTATCTTGCTGTGGACCTGTGAACTTGACCAGTACTGCAGTGACCAGATTAGTCGGTGCATGATGAGTCATATTTGTAATAACAAAAGAAACACACTGAGAGCTGTGCCGTATAATTGATCTTAGGCTGTTTTGAGTGTTGCAACATGTAGACAGTTGGCTGCCAGGTTTGAGGACTGAGGTCAGTGTCTTTTAAGATCAGTAATGTGCATCAAAGGGTCCTTTTGGCCTTTGGTAACTCTTATTCCTCTTTGCTCCATCCTGAGAAAATAGCCTCTATAGTTATTTTCAGAGCATGCAGGGATTTGGCTGTCCACATTGCCTTGGAGATGATTCTGGTGCAGGAGGTGTAACAGGTCAAAAGCCTGGCAGTAATGTTGGAGAATTCCTGGAGCCAAAAGGTTCATGTAAAGCTTCACAGGACCACCACCCGTCGAGTGTTTGAAATTTGTTTCAGAAGCCAACACTATGGTTACTGAGCTGGGATTTATTCCTGGCTGGGTGGCCAGAAATAAGTGGTGGCTGGATCTGCTATCAGGGTGTTCTGGGTTCCCTGGGGCCCAGCGTGCTTTTGGTCCTTGAAAGCGCAAAAAAGGGGGGGGGAGTAAAAATGATTTGGCAAAATCCCATTACTAACTGATGTGGGTACAAACATCAATCTAGTAGTGTATACCCCAGAGCTTTTCATAGTCCAGCCATCTACCTTAAAATAGTTCTGATTAACAAGTTGTGATTCACCGTGCGTACGACCCTCTTCATAACGATGTGATTATGATGGCCGAGAATCTGTCTGTATCAGCACTGCCCCCACATGCTCTGATTGAATGTGTGCATGCACGCACTCAGCTAAGAGGTTTGCGTCTTGCCAAGCTGAGAGTCGTCTCCAGCGTTTGACAAATATTAGCAAAATAACTGATGACAAAAGACATTAAGAATTGAATTGATTGCACACACAGCAGATATTCTCATTATACAGGCCACTTTGGAAAACACTGGTGGAAGTAACTTGACAATGGCACAGTAAGCATTAAAAAAGTCCCCTGAAAGCATTCCATTTTACATATACTTAACTCTGTTGTTGAAGGGCTTAATAAACAAATGAGTGAATTGACTTTGTTTACTTTTTTACAGCAGAGCCATAGACTAATTGCAGACACACATTAAAACAGCAATATTGTCAAAGTAACAGGCCTGTATCATTAAGACATCTAATGTGAAAAACATATTGCACCTTAAAATAACCTTTTCTATTGCCGCTCAATTAGAGTACATTAATGTTTCTTGTTAAGTAATACATTAACCATTGTGGCATTCATGAATGAGGGTGTCAGTAAATAAGAAAGAATAAATAAAAATTGTATTTATATATGTATTTATATATATATATATATGCAAATAAAATGAGTATATATATATATATATGAGTCTATTTTTAGAGGCGATTTTCAGTGGGATGTTCAAGAGCTGGGTGGACACTTAATATTTCAGGTGCAGTTGGGCTGTCAGTGTTTAGAAAAGCTTCACACAGCAGTGACAACTGCGTAGGGATTTACAACAAGAGCTGGTGCCAGGTTAGACGTTGACTGCTAAAGGCAACAGTAGTGATCTCCTAGCTGGACTCATCCCAAAAACCTCCCTGAGCACTTGGCAAGAGACCTATCAAGTTTATATCAGGTGAACTGTAAGTGAACTGCAGACAGAGGTGCTGCAGCTTTTGCACTGTGAGTGAACTAAAAGTGACAGCATCAGTGATTTAGAATGACTAGACTGTATGTAGGGCCTACAGTGAGAGGTCGGAGATCATGACGCCTCAGCTTCAGCTTCCAGAGGCCATGCTGAACTCAGCAAGGTGTTGATGTAGAGATGCTGATCTGGACTCCGGGCCAACAGAGTGTAAGGAGGTCAGGCAGAAGTGTGTGTGTGTGTGCGTGCGTGTGCGTGTGCATGCACGTGTATGGTTGTGATCATTATGTCACTGTGCATTTAGCTTGTGCCAAAGTGCTGCCAGGATTGAAGTCTTGACCGGATTAAACAGAGTTTTTATTTTATAATCATATTAGCCTTAAGAAATCTTACTGCTCAGTTTTGGGACTGCATAGCAGCAAGATCACCCTTCAACTGTCCTCTTTAGCTCAGCCAAGTTTAAACCCCATGCTTAAGCTCCAATCATCCATATATAAAACATGTCCAAGTGTTTCTGAGCAAAATGTTTCCACCTATGGCTGCAGAGTTCTGCAGATATGCTGAAAGAGGACAAGCGAAAAGAACTATGAAATGACTCATAAGGGTTAGAAATTATTTTACCTGTAAGAGGTCTCACAGATTTGTTTAGTTGTAGTCACCACATCGATGGCATTAATCTAATGCAGATGTTGTCCTTAATAACAACCCCTCACCCATATTGAATGATGTGAAGGCTGTGCTCAGACCACCATTTGCACTCAATTAAAAAACAACATTTTTTCTTCGTGATTACAGTTAGAACACTGCAGGAACATCAGGGTCATCTGTCAAAAACATCAGAGCCAGCTCAACTTTTTCTGCAGCGTAATGAAACTTCTTTGTCTCAGTGACGTGGTGCAGTATTCTTGGCATCGGCTAAGCCTTAAAATGTGTAAATGTATTAGTCAGACAGAGCTTTTTGGATTATGTTTCATCTTCTAGACGGTACCTTTAGCAACATGCCCACACCAACACAGCTGAATGCATTTTTTATTTATTTATTTCTCTATTTATTTATTTATTTTTGGTCTGATCATGGCCTGACATAACCAGGCTTTGTACCCAGCAGATCAATGTGCCACTGTGATGCATGAACTCTTTACAGAAAAACATGTCTGCCCTGCAAGACTTGACCAAGGTTAAAAACATGACAATAAATAGTCAAATATAAATTGACAAAATTGATTTGTAAGAGCTGAATAACCTCTTTGAGATTCCTCTAAAACGAGTCCTCTGAAATCGTGGGAAGTGTGTTTTCAGCAGATCTATCAGTGTAGCACCACATGTCTCTCACTAAAGAGCAAAGCATCCTGAAAGAGCCCACATCAGAAAGAGGAAGTGTTTAGGCTTCCAGTGAGACACTCCACTTTCCCGGCTCATTCACCTCATCGATTTTCTTAATCAAAGGCTAAACGGATTCACAGCCAGTGCTGTTACATAAGCCTAAAAAAATGTCTTAGGTCCTGTCTACTAAACAGGCTTTTTCTGAGCAAGTGAAAAAAAATCTTTCACACAGCCAAAAGTTCGGAAGAATAATCTCTTTCAGCACATTTGACTGATCCTTAGACTCTGTGCACAGGCGAAAACAGAAGAAGTCACAGCCCAGAGTTGGTGAAAACACAAATAACAAGCAGAGTGAAATGCTTGAAATCATCCTGGTGAACTGTGTCATGGCCCTGTGAGCTGAGGAAAAATAGATTGAAATAATGAAGCCTGCTGTCCAACCCAACCTAACCACTACTTTGGTAGATTTTTAGGCCTTTATATAACAGAGCAAAAAGTTCAACCTTTGACCGTGGGCTGTTATCATTCCAGTTGGCTGAAAATCAATAGATGCATTTAGATTAGTCTGTGAAATATTTGTCAGTTAATAGTTTGCAGTGCTCTTACAGCTGGGTACTTTCCCCCGTCTAGCATTTAAAGAGATCTTTAACTGTAATGCTCTTAGATTGAAAAGCAAAACTAACTTTAAAAATGTAGTTTTGTGCTAGATAAGAAAACAAGATTCTTCTGGGAGATTCAAGAACCCTTATTTTTCTCTAAAGCAATCATTCTCAACATGGAGGCTGAAATCCAGCTGGTGGGCTTCAGAGTGAATAGAGTTTTATTTTAGTTTTCTGGTGAATGTTTTTCTTCTGATACAATTAATAACAGACTACAGCACATTGTCTAGTAATTTACCTTAACAGCCTGCAAAGATGCAAATCATCATTTTGTCTTTTAGGTTTTCTTGTGATGTGTCTATGCACCTCATGGCATAGAAACAATCATCAGTTATTGTGCCAAAAACCAGAACTGCCACCATAAGAAATCATTTGATCTCTGTGAAACTGCAACGATTATTCAATTAATTGATTAGTTGTTTATACATCTATGACAGTTATCTAAATATCTTTTAGTTGTGGACAAAATTAGACATTTGAAGATTTCATCTTGGGCTTTGGGAAACACTGATTTATATTTTGATGATTTGCTTGTTCTAGCATCTTAAATATGACAATTTGCTTCTTTTCTGTAAATTGTACGATTGTAAATGAAGCATATTTTGGTTTTTGGACTGCTCGTTAGACAAAAGAAGCAATTTAAAGATGTCACTTTGGGCTTACGGAAATTGTGATGGACCTTTTTCCCAATTTATAAAAATAAATGATCAATTAATGAATCTTTTTAATAATCATCAGATTAATTGTTAATGAAAATGATTGATTTTCATCCCTAAAATAACCCTTTGTTGTGCTCCTTTCAGGATATATTGAAGAGGCGTGCATCATTCCCTGCCCCTCAGACTGTAAACTTAGTGAATGGTCGAACTGGTCTCGCTGCAGCAAGTCCTGCGGCAGCGGTGTCAAAGTTCGCTCCAAGTGGCTCAGGGAGAAGCCGTACAATGGCGGCCGGCCGTGTCCCAAACTGGATCACATCAACCAGGTACAAACACTGAAACTGGAACTTTCCCCAGCTCAGTTTTGAAGTCTGAATCGGGGGCTGAGCAGGAGATTGAGATAAAAAACAGAACTGGCTTTCATCTCGCCATTGATTCTTGAATATTTATGAACTGTGCTACAATATATTTGTACTTATTACAAGTCTGATACACATTATACGTATCCAACACTGGAGAGAGATCGAGCGAGAGAGAGAGAGAGAGAGAGAGAGAGAAAGAAATCCATTATTAATGAATAATCAGCTTGAGTCTGCAGAGCTTTCCTTTACCTTCCCCTCATTATTGCTGCACTCATTTTTTGCTGTAGCAGCGACAGTGGAAAAAGCAATGTGCGCTATAAATGGATCCCATCCACCATATTAATGCCCCAACGTGTGCCAGTTGATTCCTTAAGGTTTCCATGATTTGCAAAAATGAAATGCTTTCCAGGCCCGTGAGTATCAGCAGATGCAGATTAAGTTTGTGTTGATATATGCCTGGCAGTGTGTATACTGTACGTGTGTGTATCAGCTAAGTTCACACATGTATTTATGCCAGAGGCTTTTCTGATTATGCCCTCTCGAATTTTGCATTAATCATACGTTCTGCACTATATGAACAGTTGGCATGTGCTCATTAATCCATCTGTCTCCTTTTAATCCACCCCAATGCTCGCTGGATATGACTCACTGCTACAGGCTCAGGTAAGAGCTGCTTTCCTCTTTCTGTAATGTAGTCGCAGATGTTAAGTGTCGCTAATGTCAGTGGGTCAGTGACAGATGTATGTGCACAGTATCCTCACTGTAAGTAAACAAGGTACTATCAGATGGGAGTTATATTTATACAGACATGTCTCATAGGCAGAGCTGCTCTGGGGGCAGAAATAATCTTGTTGGCTGAGTTAAACCTCGGAGAGCTGAGCCAAAGAATCACTGCGTATTAGGCAAAACTTTTCTGACAAACTTCCATGGCTAAGACGAAATATTTATAAAAAAAATGCATAGTTTTTTGAGGCCACTTCTTTTTTATGTCCAAGATGATTATGACACTAGCTGGCCCAACCTACAGAATGTTCTCTGGAGTAAAACAAAAAATGACATCCATCTGTTACCTTTGTACTTTGAAAGCACATAAATACTGTGAGGTGATTCTGTCCTCAGGTGTATGAAGTGGTGCCCTGTCAGAGCGACTGTAATCAGTATGTGTGGGTGGCTGAGCCGTGGAGTGTGTGGAAAGTCAGCAACGTGGACTTAAAAGAGAACTGCGGCGAAGGCGTCCAGACCAGGAAAGTCAGGTATGTCCTACTATGTGTCTGTGTTTCTATTGTTTATATACATCATGGATACATAACTGTTAAATATGTCTTGAATTTATGCTGAAATGATGAGCCAATAAGCTTACTGGTCAGTTTATCAACAAAAATGATGGTAATTGCAAATGTGATAATGTGCTGCATTTCTTGTTTTATTTGTTATATTTTTGTAAATTTGGATTTTGGACTAATGATCTGTCAAGACAAGTAATCTGAAGAATCACTGAGCTCTTTATGAATATGTGATGTCTCCTTTATAGTTTGTCATCATTATTATTATTAATTCATCATCAGAGGATCTTCAGCAGCTACAAGCTGTCAGACCTCCAATAAAGCTGACTATTGATTATTTCATTAATATGACAACATTATGTGAAGTAAGGCATGTTTATAGGAGGGAAAACATTCAAAAGATTGCATGTTGGCTTCACTGACCTGTCTAACATGGTTTAGCTTACAACTTACAACAACTTACACGCTGCCACATGCATTGAGATGGAACTCTTTAATTTATAAAAAAAAAAAAAAAAGTCTCACGCCTTGTATGATTGTTGGTGGTTCAGTCCTGGAAGGCTGATGTAGAATCACAGTGATTAAAAATTCTGCTGATCTCAGCTGAGTTTTTTCTCTTCAGAGCAGGTGAATTTATCACCTACACTAGTGGCAGTCTCACCTCCTCTTTATCTTGTCTGCTGCGGTGTAAAAAAACCTAATGTGGAGGAAATAAATCCAAAAATTGTGGCAGCAACAGTTGATGAAAGCCAGGATTCAGTTCAAAGTAACCACATGCATCAAAATAATAACCTTCCTTTGACATTTTTCATCTTACTTTTAGGTTTCTAATTCAACCATTCCGTGTTCATCATACTGCCAGTGGAGTTTGTGTTACTGTCACCAACTACAACGCATTTTATTTATCCTCATAAAATTGACCTCACGTACTCTGACTGACACACCACACTGCTTGAGAAACACAGTACTTCATGTACCTGCCAACTCTCACTCTTTTGCTCTGCTCTTGTGAACAGCAGCATCGCTAAAATAAGGTCAAATTCAACGTCTCTCAACAAATCCCACAGGTGCATGCTCAACACTATAGATGGGCCGTCTGAGTCTGTGGAGGACTACCTATGTGACCCAGAGGAGATGCCCTTGGGGGCCAGAGAGAGCCGACTGCCCTGTCCCGAGGACTGCGTTCTCAATGACTGGGGCCCCTGGAGCCGCTGCAGCCTGGTGAGAGCCGAACCCAGATCAGAAAACAGCAGCTCAGCTATCTGGCACACAGTAGATATGGGAACGTCAGATTTCAGCAAAGCCCACTGAGATTTATCTTGATATCTTTTTCTTGTCAAAAATATTTTTCTCTGAGGCTCGAGGAATTCAAAGCGTAGCTGCTCTGTATTATAGTGAGCAGTGTATGAATCATTGTCAACAGGTTATTTCTCGTCCACCAAGGAGGAATAAAAGAGATATATGAACTAGGAAGCAGGAGAAACATTGCTTATATATCACCTATATTACACTGTACTCACTGTGCATTCAGCTGGGAAGGAAGATGATTTATGATGAAGACTCAGAAGGTGTCCAAATTTACATTTTCTGACACACACACTCCAACCGTCTCTACATCAGCAATGATGTACAAAAGTTGGCAGACAGCCATGACGGTGAAAATAATTAGTTGTATTTTCAGAAAAATATTGATTTATCAGATTTTATGCTACAATAATAAATGTTAGCAGGAATTTAGTTCATAAAAGTTCATTTCAACTAAAAAGTTGATGGCAAAATGAGAAGATCGTAGCGATTATGTCACTCCTACATTATGACCTGAAAGTTCTTTTCCAACTCACTATAAAATATTAAGACTTTGCAATTGAGTTTTGTAAAGAGTCACCGACCCCTGATTTATTCAAGTCAGCAAAACTTACACCTACAAACTGCAGCCCGAAGAAAAACCTTCGTTCTTCATTTTGAAAAAACATGCAAGATGTCAGAACATCCTGTTCAGCTCCTCCGCCCCTGAAACCTCCCGTTCAGGCTAAAAAGCCATTTTAACTGCTCTGGTTTCACCTGCTGTTCTCACAGCAGCGTGCTGGCCATTGTTAATCACACCCCATTCTTTCCCAAAGTGCTTGACACACCGACTTCCCACAATTCCAATCTCGAATTGGAGTCTGCGGTGGCACCAGCGGGGCCTCTCCCATGTTTTATTCATCTCACCAGCAATGGAGTTATTCAAAAGGCTGTCATTTTCCCCCACAACTCTCTTTTCTGCAAGCAATGACCGTGTAGGATCTGGTGGTTTACCATTCCAGCAGAACATACGTCCTGTCATTTTCTGCAGGAAAAAAATTGAATTCCACATTTTGGGAATGCCAGGTTAGAGCGGAGGGGAATGCACTATATTTATTTATTTTTAGACCCTCTAAGAACGAGGCATATAGACACTCTGGTTTTTTTTTTCGCTTAAGACATCTCAATTAACTGTGGCCCAGTAAGATGGGAAATAGTCCTGACAGGTTCAGCCATTAATGTTCAACATGGACATCAGTAGCAGCAGGAGCTCTATGGCTTAGTTCCACTTCAGGGATTTGTCTGTATTCAGTTATCATCTCTCCTAACCCCTAACCCAAACCCACTTTAATTGAGAGTTTTCTGTTTCAGCCATGTAGCAGAACCAACAGTCGAGTGCGAACAGCGTACACCCTCAGGTCACCCAGCGTCGGGAGGGAGTGTCCGAACACGACTGACAGTGAGCCCTGCAGCCTGAACCTCAACTGTTTCAACTACTTCTACAACATCACAGGTAAGGGAAATGTCCAAGAATGTTAAGAAATGCATTGTCTTCATTAAGCCGCAGTGGTCAGAAGTTTCTGTTGATTCGCCTCTCTGTAAGGTCGTGAAAGCAGTTTGCTTGTTGCAGACATGGTTCCCATCAAAATGACAGCACTGTACGTGACTTGTGTTTTTGATGGGCCAGATTGGTATTTGGGCTGCTGCCAAGGGTTTGTCAGAATAAATGTTTGTCAACTTCAACCAAATCTCGAACGTGAAAACAGCCCTTGAAATGGAATAAATCATCTGAAATTGAAACCCTCTGTGAACATCAGAGCAAACACAGCCTCCATAACAGTAGGAGCAATAAAGAAAACTGGATCATCTATTTTTTATTTTTAGCAGACTTGTCAGTTTGATTTGTTTTGCGAGTTAATTGCAAACCTTGCAAGGTTTTATCAGACCTTGTCTGATACGCTGACCATGTTACATGAACAGAGCTTTTTTAAATTTTGCTCACGGCTGCTTTCTGCAAAGTTCTTCTCTGGACACAGTTTGTTTGTTTGTTTGTTGGTTATGTTTCACTTTGACTTTAGTTTTAGAGGGAAAGTTAAATGGGCACACATTGTGTTCTCATTAAAGTCTAGAAGTTACCAAGTACAAGTAAAACATTTGACTGTTGGCCACTGGGGGTGAACCTGTCAGTAAACAGTTGCTTATTTACATACCCAGCAACATTATTATTCTTTTGGAGGTGTCTACCAACTCCTTAAAGAAATATCTGGTTCTTTAGCTGCAAAAGCTGCTGAACAGGTAGTGTACAGTGGGTCTTCAGATGTGTTTTCGCTGAGCTAAAACTCACTATAAAGTCAAACTGAGCTGCAGATCAGGTGATAATTCTCTGTAGGTTCATCAATATGAGCGATCACTGTCATATTGTCCTGCTTTTATGAAACTGTCATACGATACATCGTTGGTCAATTAAAGCTGCTATGAAGAAAAATACTTCAGAACCATTCAATGATTTGAACTGGCCGTCTTCCAGACCTCCCCTGTCTAATCTGCAGGATATCACACCTCGATATCACATGTCACAGAGGCATCTCTTTCACATTTCATTCTGGAAACTGTACCAACTCTTTCAATATGAATGGAGAAATGAGAGATTGTCTCTGTTTCGATATTTCAGTTCTAAAGATTTGTTGTGTTGCCTGCGTTGCTGCTGCCCCACATTTTCAACCAGCCCACCCTCCTTCTCTGTCTCCCCTTTGTGTGGTTACACTGTGAGACGTGACATATAATCCGTACTGCTAGGTTCACAGTGGCATACTGGCATCCCGGGGTATATGTACATAATATACGAGCAGAGATTATTATTGGGTAAAGCACTCCTTTTTTTTTTTTCTTTGTTGATGCCGGGACCATCCAAGCTGCACCTTCCTTCACAGTTTTACTCATTTTCTTGCTGTCTCTCTCTTTGTCTCTTACTGTCACTCTTTCTTGTTGCAATCTCCCTGTTTTCAGTCCCCAGAGTGCCACAAAGCTACTCGGCAGAAGGAGACACAATTCCCAGAGTTGAGCTTGCAAACGAGCTCACTGCAGCTAAAAACAGCCACTCATCTTTGTCAGCGGATGGCACACTTCATGAGTGATACCTCAGCCTCCCTGTTGTTGCAGAGTGTTTTTACCAACAGACTGCACACTGTGGTTTTAAAGGCACCCAAAGTCTGGAATGAAAAGTTGACTTTCCACTTCACAGAATTTTTTTTTTAGGGGGGGTGCAAGGTTCAGCCTCTTATGTCTCTGGATTTTTCTGGTGAGGTTTATTTAGGAGAACTTGAATTGATGTTACTTTTAAATCCTTTGTATTTAACTAACATATGACTGCCTGGCACCACAGCTTACTTATGATGCTGACATAAAAGGATACTGATGGCAGGCAGATTTATTGGATTTCAGTGAGCTGTTATAAATCTCCAGTGACCTCTTTGCTGACGAAGTCATCATCTCTTATCGACAGTGATCTTCGACAGCCGAGAAGCTATATAGAGTCTGACTCACACAACAAAACACACACCAATTATTTTAAGTTTTCAGAGTGTCATGGTGGAGAGAGATGAAGTGCGTCAAAATACAAAGGTCATGAGATGAAGGAAAACTTACAGCATGCACGAGGCATGCTTGTAATTTTGTTGAGTCATCTTGGAGCCCGTAGTGGTTTCATTTGTATGCTTGACAAATCCTTCCGAAAAGATCTATCACATACAGCGCAGTGAAGGAATGAAAATTTGAGTTAAGTCAGCAGCATAGTTGGTAATTAATTTTATAGTGTCATGTCTCAGAACACCACATCAAAAATGTAATACAAAAATTGCCTTCTGTAACATCTACGTGTATATCAGCATATAAAACATTAAGCTAAACATATTTCAAAGTAACATGAAATCATGGTGCGACAGTGCAATTCTGCATGTTCACTCTCAAAAGGCTGAGGCGCGCCATGGTTGTTTCTCACTGTCTGGGATTTATTCATTCTGAAGTGTAAAGAATTTTTGACAGCTGACGCATTTGAACACATTTGAAGAGCGTCTCCTTGTGTTTTGTCCCGTCACATCAACCTGCTTCAACTGAAAAGGCATCCAACTACAGAAGAAGAGCACTCGTGAAACGCTGGTTTCATGCTACATGCTCCTCTCCTCTTCCATCCTGCTCCTGTCTAAATCGTGACTCCCTCTCACCTGCCTTCCAACACTGCTTGCACTCAGGGTGGTAAAATCAAGAGCAGCAACCTGCTGAACACTGGTACATATTTGCTATACGTGGCAAAGTTGTCTGTTCTACTCTCTGGCAGTTTTCCTGCTGTGAACTCTACTGTTTTGGTTCATCCCCACCGATCTCGTCAGTGTCTTTTCCAGGCACGACAGGCAAATAAGCTCTGTTAAACCCACTAAAGGATACCTGCCCCGCATTTAACAGCAGGCAGACACCGGCTAGCTGGGTACCATAGTGGAGCATTTAGAAGCTGATTGAGCTGGATTTTGCCTCGGGAGTTGCTGTAGAGCAAAGCAGAGTTATATCAGAGAAAATATTGGACTTCATCACATGGCCACATACACAACTTCAAATGAATGTTAATGTTGCTCTGTATCTGCTTGATGTATGAAGACGTTTTCAACTATCAGTTTAAAAAGGGATGATACTGTCTGTCGGTGTTGTGTTTTTTTCTGCTGCAACCAAGCGGTTAGATAAAAGAAAGAAGAAGTAAATGAGCAGTATAGGGCAGAGCTTGCCACACACTTGCATACTGACACATTTGAAAGCCCAATCACATAAAAACAGATTCAATTTTCAAATGTGTCATTTAAAGCATTCACATCTGAAAAACACCTTTGTATTTGCTAAAGACTTCTACATTTGCTTGAATTTGCCCTTAATCCTGCAGTACAAAACTGGTATATTGTGCTATACAGAGAGATTGATATGCCGCTGATAGGCCTAAAATTACTTTAGATTTGAATTTGCCCCACAAAAATGTAAAAAGCTATGATGTTTTCATTATTGTAAAATAAGCTTTTCCTACAAAAAGTTGCGCTGACAAAGTTCAGAGAAACCTTTCTAATGTTGTCACTGGTGTCTTTTATTTATTTTATTTTATTTATTTTGACTTATTTTATAAGTGAATAGCTCATAAAATCCTTAATATGGTTTTAGCATATCATTTGCCAGCATCAGGACACTTTGCTGCATTAGAGTGCAACTAAGAGACTGACAAGTACAATTAGCATATTTCTCCAAGTGGCTTTCTACTGACAGTTCGTGGACGGCTTGCAATGTGAAAGAAACAAATAGAGGAAATGAAACAGAGTCAACTTGAACTTGAATATGTTCTGTTTCTCTTTAGACTGGAGCACATGTCAGCTGAGTCCTACGGCTGTGTGTGGAAGTGGCATCAAGACCCGGATGCTCGACTGCGTTCGCAGCAATGGCAAATCAGTTGATATGAAATTCTGTGAGAAGGTAAGACTTTCCTCAAGTGTTTCCTTTTGTACTTCCCCTTTTGGTTTCTGTGGCTGTTTAGTTTTTTACACTCTTTCTTTGACACCATCATTTTTCTTAATGACTTAATCACATCACTCATTACAATAGATTACCATACCCTTCCACTACTATTAGGCCCAAAGCAACATTAAATATTCACAATATTCCCGTGCAGAGATTGTTGTTGTAGCTTCAGGGTGAGTGTTTTATTCATTCATAATGTGTCTCGGCTCCCTGTAATTGTAACCGGCGGGCTGTGGCTGAGCCGTCCCCACAGCTATTTAACCCTTGGCCCACTTCATCATCTGGCTCATTCACAAAAACGCATTGTGTCAGAATAGCCTTCACAGCAGCTGTGATGTTCCAGCTCTGCTGGCCTGATGCTGCCCAGCAAGTCTGTCCCCTGCCAGAACAAAGACTTCTGGGAATTGTAGTGCTGAGAGGTCAAACTCATGTATGGCCGAAACAGATTGAATCGGTTTGTTCCCCCGTGTTGTGAATGATATGATGATGTGTCATGTCATTACCTACCTGTGCTGCAGTTGAATTTAGAAAAGAAGTGGCAGATGAACATCTCCTGTGTTGTCGAGTGTCCCGTCAACTGTCAGCTGTCGGAGTGGTCGGCCTGGTCAGACTGTTCACAGACATGTGGACTAGAAGGTAAGGTTCATAATGGTCGAGCATTTTGCTCAACACTGTGATTAACTCAAATTTTCCAAACTGTTGTTGACATTTATTAACCCTTGAGCAGTTTCCTGTTTGATCAAAGAACTGACAGGGAGCAAGAATATAAATATATGACCTTTACCAAACAAGACACCTTTTCTAAATGCTAGGTCACCTCTTCCTTAGCAATTAAATGGCCAGTACGTCATTTCTGCCGCTGGATGTCTCTCAGTCAAAGCAATGAAAACAAGAGGCATAGGTTGATGACATCTGAAGTAGTGTGGCACCACGACAGTTTTAGTCAGTCTGAATTAACCAGTCAAGGAAAACTCAGGCATGACTCAGGCAGAAATGTGTACGGATGAGGTGATGTATGAAAGCTTTTTTCACGTTGTGTATAGTCACGTTCCTCTTCTTCCTTCCTCACACCCTGACACATCATCTGAGCTTTCCACTGAAGTGATAGCAACAGGCGACCAAATGAAAAGCACTGCTACAGTATCTAATTCAGGGTTCTAACATTGTTAGAACATTTGGGACTTAGACCTATAACCCCATAAAGACAAGCTCAGGGACAAATAATAAAGCTTACTGATATTAAAGTTAGTCTATACATTTTTTGAAGATGGGATATAAAAAATGATGCAGAATTAATCTGGCTGAGCTTGGCAAGTAACCAAAAACATCGAGCTATTGAATTTGCAACAGATAACAGGGGCAGTAATTCAGCTCAAATTAGGTTTGACTCTTAAACTTCACAGCTCTGCAGTCGGTTCAGTCATTACGGACTTTTTGCAGCATAGCATTGCACAGCATGAGTCACATTTTTCAAAAGTTACTGAAATGTGATTGCAATGATGCACCATTTTTCCAATTTCCATTTTCTGTAACGGTGCAGCAAAAAGATAAATAGATATATAATAAATCTATTTAAATATTTTACTAAGTGTAACAATCAGGCAGCTTCAATGAAAAGCTAAGACAAGCTGATACAGAAAAGGATGATGATGATGATGATGTAATCGAACTTAAAGGGATTTTGTAGAGTTCTCTTTTAAACAGACAAAAGTTAGTTTTACATTCATTATTACTCACCAAACCTCACTGTGTGTATCCTTGAGGTCAAACAAACATGTTGAACAAATTTACTTCGACCTAAAACATTTGCAAAGATCATATTTTTAAACAATATAAATCCTTCATTGTTTGTATGAGTATAAATGTTTACTACCCTGCAGTCTTCTTCATTCTCGCCTTTGTTCTCATGTTTTCTCGTGTGTAAATAACAAAATTGAGGATTCACTCGTGTATAAACAGCTCCATAGCACGACTGGAGGTCAAAAACTCAGGTAAGCTTCAAAGATACATAAGAGGGAAAATGGAAAAATGATATTTTTGAAGTTGAATTGTTTACAGCATTCAGTAACCTCATGGCTGACACACCTGCAATTTGGTTGCTATGATCTCACCTCCATTAAACAATCCGAAGAAATTAATCTGTGAATATGTCCAACGGCAAGGGTCACGTCCATCCCCGGTGTGCTTGATGATAATGACATTGTTAATATAGTATGATGATGTGAAGAGGCAGACCTGACGGATATTATCGTGATGATCCAGCAGCACTGAGAAACAGGTGTGACTTTTTGTTGACACTCCCTGGTTGCTTGTAACATGAAAGAATCAGATACTGAAATTGCAACAGTCGGCTTTATGATGCTCAGTAGCCAGTAAAAGAAGACTGCGGTTGTATTTAGCAGCCTTAAATGTATACATGTTTGATTGTGAAGCAGGGAGATGCAAGTAAAAACTCACTGGTCTGCAGGAGCCTGTATATATGAAGCTTAAAAAGCATTTTCACACACACACACGAACACACACACACACACACACACAGTATCAGGTTTGTTTGTAAGGGGAATATTGCATCAACAGCTTTCTGCATTAAAGCAGTGGTTTGGTAAACATGCATGCTCAGCAGAACATCCTGGAATGACTAAAAAAGTCTTATATCACACATTTCCTGCTCCCCCAGGAGGCATTTGGCCAGAAAAACTCACAAAAGCAAAAAAAGAGGAAGTGTTTATTTAAGAGACCTTACAGTCTTCCCCGATGACCGGTGAAAATTTGTCCCCCTGCTGCCTTGCTGTTGTTCCGGCGGTTCACACAATTGATTTTGTCCCATTACATCTTCCTGCTCCTCAGGGCTGCAGGGAGCACTTTGAAGAAGCATTGCTACTGCGATAGTTGCTAAATCACAAGGAATAAGATAAAAGTTTCAGAAAGGCTAAAGGAGCAAGAGGGGACCTTATTTGATGTGTGTGTGTGTGTGTGTGTGTGTGTGTGCGTGTGCGTGTGCGTGTGCGTCTGTGTGTTTTGTGTGTGTGGGAAGTTCTCTTGTTGGAATAGGAAATGAGGTTGTACAGTTTGTGTGAGTGTGTGGGATGGCTGGGTTGTGTTTTATGTGTCGAAAGGTGTCATAGGTTAGGCAGAGGTGTATTATGAGGTGAGCAGATTGCTGGCTTGGCAGTGTGAAAATGAAAGTGGGACGTTCAACAAATGAAAGGTTCTGTGATCTGAGAGTGGGCGGTTTAAAACAGGTAGACAGCAAGGTTGCATTTTAATGTGTGTGTGCGCGTGCGCGTAGGGTTACTGTGTAGTGGTTTCTTTGCAAATTCATAGCGTAAATTCTGCTCTTGAATCAAATGTTCTCGGAGGTGTTAGCTGCTGTAATTTCTTTGAGGAAGAGAGTTTGCTGATTGATGTGGAAGCAAAGCCATTTTACGCAAGTGCACCTGGAATCAAGGTGGCAGAGAAAAGAAAAAGTGCAGTATTACAGGCTATTCATAAAACCCGGCTCCTTTAAGTGAAGTGCTCTTGTGCACAGTAACATTAATTTAATGCATTCAAAACAAACACATACACGTGTGTTTAAAATGAGCTGTGTAGAGAGGGAATGGATAACTGCTGTGTGGTAAACCGTAATGACCGCTGTGTTTGCCAAATCTGCTTGCAGTAAGTTTATTGTGCAGAAAACACAACATTTGACACTCGATAATCAAAAATATGTAAAAACAAAAACCTGTAAAGGCTTTGCAGAAAGAAAATAAAATCACTGAACATTTAACATCTATCAAGCACAACACTCAAGTTTCAATATTGGAGCCGGAAATAAGTCAGAGAGGACCTTGTTGCTACTGTTTTTCTAGCTTGAGTGGTACTTAATTTTATCATATAAATTATACTTTTTTTCATTGAACAAACCATCACAACCAATTCAAAATCCTTGGCATACTGCGTGGGAAGAGCTCTTACCTTCCAACAAAAATGATACACTGATTATGTCACTTCTTGTGCGTTTTCTCCAGGTAAGATGTGGCGGCAGAGGTCGGTGGTTCAGGCCTCTCAGGGTGATGGCCGGCCCTGCCCCTCTCAGATGGAGCAGTGGAAGCCATGCCCTGTGCGACCCTGCTATCGGTGGCAATACAGCCCCTGGTCTGAGTGTCGGGTGGAGGTATGTCAATAAATCCTAATATTATTCAATTAATTATTAATCATGATATCGACCTGTGTCAGCCACACGGAATGCAGCTTTGACAGAGGGATCAATAAACACAACAGTTTGAGCCCAAAAGTGGATTTTGGAAGACAGAAATCTCAGCACATAGCAAAAAATAATGGAGTCTTTAGTATTGATGAACAGTCCCATCAAATCCCAGCTCATGCAGTTATTTTGTGGGATAGACAGCAAAAATCAATCTAATGCACTTTTAATGCTGATACATTGCTGTAAACCAATACCTTTGCCAAGATATTTGGCAGCCCTTACAGTTCATTTTGCATCGTGTGCCACCAGGTCAGATTATTAGAGTAGTCTGCTGCATGGCTTTATCACATAAAACTAAACTTTGCAAGCGTGGGTGTACTTTTATGGGAAGACAGGGAGACTTGTAACCTCTTAGCGATAATTTAGGTCATTTGTTCCTCTCAATTAACTCTATCAAATGTCCAATAATCTCAACCTTCCTCATACTTGTGAGTGAGAGAAACAGACAGAGAGCAGAAGACAATTTTTTCTAACTACAGTTACTGTCAGCCATTACCACTGATGTATAGTTGATCCCTGAGCCTGATGTCTGTTGGTCTTGAAAGATTTCAACTCTGATATGGTTGTCTGAGAGTGAAGAGTGAATAAAATGAAATGAAACTAGTCACACTGTTTTACATGCATTGTTTTCCTTTGAGTCTCTTGTGTGTGTGAAGGCATGGTGGACCCCACCACTTGTAGTCAACTTCAATAGACTGTTAAGTCATTCATGTGTTTATAAAGTGATTCCATAATAACTTAAAGGGTAACCTCTGTATTTTTCAACTGAGATGCTTTGTTTCCATGTCTTTATGTTGAAATAATTAAATGGGGGACAACATTTTTTGAAATGGGTCCAGCTGTAATTTAGTTGAAATAAACCCTTAATTCACCTGTTAGATGTTAAAATACTCCTCTCCTTATATTGCCACATCTAACGCAGTAAATTAAGTGTTTATTTTGACCAAACCAGAGCTGTGTGTGTTTTATGATGATAGCTTTTTGAAAAATGATTCTATTATTTAACATAAATGTCTCTCCTAGGGATCCTTTCCATAATGTTTTCAGACACTTAGAATAACAATCTGATCTCAGTGGCAAAAAACATTTAAGTGTACATATTTTGATGGAGCGCAATTGCTCCATCAAAATATGATTATGATTACTTTGCTTCTGGTTTTGTGGCTGCCAGCTGCAGGCTGTAGCAGCCTTGCTGGACCAATTTCAAAAAATGGTGTCTCCATTAGTCACTTAGACACAAAAACATTGGAAAATAGGGTCCAGGTGTGAAGATACCAAAGTTACTCTTTAATTTCAGCAAAAGCATTAATCTGATTCATATCTGAAAAGAACAATAGAGTCTGAACACAACTTTAACTCAGTGTAATGACAAAATGGCTTTCTTTAAGCATTACGATGTTAAGGTATGGTCAGCAGTGATTTACGTCTAATGAGGAGACCCTAGTGTGTTTGCTGATTAACTAAATGAAACTGTGCCAAGACGAGTGTTCGAAGAGGGGAAAAATAATGAGCATGTGCAGATTTTAATTACATACTTGTCAAATTTTAAAGAAGTGTGTTCAGAGAGTTGACTATCCATAAATTAATTAATTAAATAGTGGATTAATTCACAGAGAATAAGGAAACGTGAGTTTTACCTTCTTTACCAGACCAGGGCAGACATGCACACGTTTATCAGTCTCAGATTGCAAAGAGCTTTAAACTGTCAGTAATATTTTACACAGTTAATGTTTTTTTTGCACATATGAATATATACACCTTTTAAAATCCCAACTCATGGTATTGTAGTTTAGAAAAAAAACTGATCCTTTTAATAATGGTACAGCAGAAACTTGAACAGATTCCGTATCGGAGCCTTAATATGACTTTGAGTTATCGCTTAAAATAGCTAGAATAGCTATAAATTACCAGTATTATGCTGTCACCAAGTGGATGTAGGTTCATGTAACTCTCCTCTCCCACTGGGGTAACTCATCATCCTCCTTCTGTGGTCCCTGTCCTGTCAGAGTGTGGTGTGTGGACACGGCATGCGCTACAGAAACCTCTCCTGCTTCGTGTCGGACGGCTCTAACAATGGCGAAGGTAGCCAGGTGGATGAGGAGCTGTGCAGCAGCCTGGAGCTGGCTGTCAACGGAGACAAACAGATCAGACTGAAAGAGGCTTGTACCCTCCCCTGCCCAGGTAATAATGCTGCTCCAAATATGGTCATTTTGAGCTTCCTGAGTTGCATGAGCAACCTTGCAAAGTCACATCCAAATACAAGGCATCTGGCCCCTGGTCTACAGGCCGACGATATAACATTGTACTCAGCATCATTGCTGTGATACAGAGATTGTCGACACACAGAGTTCAGTTGAGCCATGATCATCTGAGTGTGAGACGGATTTCAGCTCTAAACAAACGCTGAAGTGAAATAATCCTTTTCAACTCTGTTTTGCATTGCAGAGCTGCTCTCAGGTTCAACCAGCAGAACACAGAAGTCAACGCGCAATGCAAAACACAGTCAACACATGTCAGCGGTTTGTTTCATCTCAAAGCAGCCTCTAAAAATACTTTTGTTACAAGGTAGATTTTATTATCTTTAACCACTCGCACTCAGGATCTATCATGACCTCTAAAGTTTGAGGTAGGAGCTTAGCTGTGGGCAGATTATATGGACTACATTATGACTTGTAGATACTTTATAAAGGTGCAGTTTTATGCAAGTTAAATTTACTGGTTCCTACTGTATTTCATTGCCTGCAGCAAGTCAGAGAGCCCACTACTCTTCTCTGCCAAGGTATCGTACTCCAAATGCAGATTTCAGTCTCGTATTTTCTTCCAGTTTTCCCCATTTTCTCCCAGTTATTTGATTTCTATCCACAGTTTGTACCACGAAGGAGATTAAATAAAAGTCGACAACCACCTTTTTTTTCACCTCCCAGTGAGAAGTCTCACATGAAGAGGGTAGAACACTAGTGCGGTGGACAAAAGATGGTCCCTCACATGCCTCCCACCCGCGAACATTGTTAGTTGTGTGTTTGTTGAAGCGTCTGGCCAAGCCACAGGCGCTGCTGCTGTCAGGGACCATTTTATGTTTTATGTGGAAGACACAAACTATTTAGACCACCTGCTCTTTTACTGAAATAGACTGAGAGGTGGATCCAAATGAAAGCTGTGACCCCTTCAATTCAATTTATTCCATTTGTACAGTGAAGGCACATGGAGGCAAAGTGATTAAAACACACACACGTTGAGACAGAGATAAAATAACGGGGGTGCAAAAAAGGGGTGCAATCAATAATCTGTGTGGGCGAGATAACAAAAACCCTCAGGGCTGATAAAAAAAAGAAAAAGACAAGATGGCAAGCGGAGCTACATCCTCTGAATAACAATCCACTGTGCTGGAAATGACAATAGATTTTATGCATTTATTCACCTCACATATGAATGTGGATGCTGATTAAGAGGAGAACCAATTGAAGAAGTGTTTTCCACGTTGATTATAGACATGGCTCATGTGAAACATGGTGTGGCCCCATACTTGGTATGCTCACAGTAAGGCAGTTCTATAGCACATTTCATAAACAAACGTGATCCAAAGTGATTTATATATCGCATTAAAGCTTAACACACAAAATTAAAAAATTGAAAGAAATTAAAGAGAGAATTAAATCGAAGGACAGCTTGCAATCATGACTGTGGTAGATTTATCACTTTTTGAAACAGCAGGTCTCTGATTGATAGACAACACCAGGCTTCTCATCTCTAGCTGATGACTGTCAATATTTCTGGAGAAATGACGACTGTAATTAGCTGATTTTATCAGCCGTAGCTAGCTAACAGACTGAAGCAAAAAGCTGCATGTCCTAGAAAAAAATTCAGATTAGCAATGTGGAAGTCAACAAAAGAAGCAGCATGATCATATATATCAATGATAGTATTATAATTTAGAGCTAGTTGTTCCCCATATTACGAGTTTGATAGAGGAAAAATTAAAATCAGAACTCTATCTGAAAAGAACGTTTTTGTAAAGTCTTGTGTGATATATTCCCTCTAAACTTTATATGCATAGTTTTTGAGTAGATAAGCTGCAGAAAAAAACTCTCAAACAGGGCTGATGCCATGTGTCATTTTGTTGAAGCCTCCAAAAGCTCGTTAGTGCGCCATGTGTGCACACATTTTCAGCATGGGTAGCCTCAGCACGTAACAAACCCTCAAACCTGGCAGTGTCAGCGCACGATCGACCTGCACAGGATGACTCTTTTATTTCGGTGAGTGATTCAGACTCGGCACCGTCTTTATGCTGAGCTGGACATCTGTTGTGATTCACATGATATGCGACCACGCAAAGCAAAACCTGTGAGGTATTACACAGATGCACGGTCTAATTTAATTGCTGTAAGTCCTTAAGTGGTTTATTGTCGTATGTTTAACAAAGTTACCAACCCATCTGGCAGTTTGAGTCTAATGTTCCATCTACTTTCTCCACATAAACTAAACATTGAAAAGTAGAAGCGTATCAGGTCTTCCCTCAGTAAGCTGCAAGGCGCCGTCTCCCTTCCTCCTTCACGGTCACCTTCACACACAAACTCCATCTTCAAAAACTCTCCACACTCAGACCACTGAGCTAGTTGCTTCTTGTGGACAGCTTCCTGGTTTTAATGTATCATTTTTATATGAATACATTTTTCCTATTTTATGTCACTTATTCATATTACAAGACAGGGATGTAAATTACTATACATTCTTTATTACCTCAGCATCTATTAGCAAGACATCTCCCTCTTAATCTGATCTATTGATGCTATTTGGTGTTAATGCAAAATCAGCTTTTACAGCTGACGTGATGAATTCAAGATAACATGCATTTTCTCTTTTAGATATACTGCCGCAGTTTGTTCTACTTTGCCTTTTTGTTTTGTCGTTTAAAGTGAACACGTCCTGCACAGATGTTTCAAATGTAACACCTTCAGGCAACCCTTTCCTGTCCTGCTACGCTTTTAATGTGAAATATCTGTTGGACTCTTTGTTGATAGTCGCTTGACATCAAACAAAAATTGAAAGTCGAAATAGTTGTAATCAATAAGTGAACAAACTCTAAACAGCAGATTGTTGATAATCTACCAGATGTTGTATTGTGATAGAACGAGTGCTGCGTATATGCACTTTATCCTGAATTTACCATCTGAGCCATTACAGTTCTCATTGAGATCCGAGGTAATTTATCCAGCGTTGGAGAGTTTATCCTCTCCTAGATGGGCAGATTAGCAAAAGATTTCGCCCATACACACACTCAAGTCGAGCAGCTCATTTTTTCGGTCTCCTCTCCCTCGTATCTTTCACACTGCTCCATGTTTCGTTGAGTCATGCTGTTTTAGATCGTATTCCTTGACAAAGGCAGCTTTCCTTTTGCAAATGAGACAGGAGGCAGTCACATTAAACTCTTCATCAGTAATGATGAACTGTCCGCCTCTCTTGATGCTGTTTGCGCTCCAAGTCTTAATGTTTATTTCAAGTTAAAAAGAGACAGTTTTTTGATCCTGTGGTGAAGTATCTGAAGTGTTTATGTCAACATGAATGAGCAAAAATAATGACGAAACATCATTTCTATGCTGTGATTTTGCAGCCTTTCTAAAAACTAAAATAAAGAATTGTTGGAAAAAAATGTAGACATTTGTAGTTTGGATATAATAAATTCTAAATGTGTGAAGGCTTTATGAAATAGTTTTCCAACTAATTTAAGGGTTTTTTTGGGGTAGTAGTAGCTTATGAGAATGTTTGTATCATGTTTTTAAAGATAGTTTTATGTACTGAAGCTCTAACGGTGATAAATCCTTTTCAGCAGCAGTAAAAACATTTACTTAGGAAGTAAAGTGGTGGGTATTTGGCAACAACAGCAGTAAGCATTGTGTCTGCTGGGGACTTCATCAATACAAGTACAGCAGCATATTGACTGCGCGTTGATTAACTGGTGATCTCTCAGCATTGCAGTGCAAAAGCAGCATGATCCCAGCTTAGCACCAAGGATGTCAACCCCAAACCCCAACTGGAAAAAAAAAAAACAGGGAGAATCTCACGGATGGGATTATCACTTCAAAGGTTGTGTCTGATGAGTTGTTGTCAGGTTTTGTGACAGAGGCTTGTCAGCTGCTGGGTGTGATGTAGCTTCACGGTGCAGAGCAGAGCGGACAGGTGAGCTCAGCCCAACAGCTGCTGGACTCTTACCATCAGGTCTGCAGCTCCGACACTTTACTGCTCCTCCCAGAACCTCAACTTGGTCTTTATATTGTCAGGCTACACCCTCGGTATTGTGCTCCGCGTGGAGAAACGAACATCAGTTTCCGTTGGGTAAATAGGGCAAATCTACAACATTTCACTCAGAAGAGATGGGGAATGTAACCCAATTTATGATTCAACCTGATAAGAGGGTTGTATTTTCACACAGTGCGGCTTAAATATGAATCTGTTATTTTCAGTGTCGGTGGGTCCCTGAAGGGAGAATTATTGTTACTTGCCTCTGCCAGAAGACAAAATACAAATGTGGAGTTCATTTCCAAAGTGCTCTGTGTCTATTTTGGCTCATCATTGATCGCTCATCATTCAATCTCTCTAAAATATAGAGCAGGAAAAATGCTGCCCTTCTTTCAACCCGCAGCTCGTTTAAAAGCATCCGGGTTTGTATTCATTTTATATTTTAAGAGCAAGTGGCAAGTGTTTCCCCTGGCGTGTTTCTCATTTTGGAGGGGGGGAAAACTCTCATCAGATTTCTGCTGGTCCCTGAGATGGAAAACACTGAGAAACGCTGCCCTAGATAACAAGTCAGTCCAACCCCTTTTGCCAAACTGCAGGAGCAGTGAAGTATCAAACGGCAATCAAAAGCACAGACTATTTTCTGTGCAGAGAGGTACTGTAGTGTGATTTGGGAGCAAATTCAAGGGCTGTTTGTGCAGGACCAGGAACAGCTTGGGAATTCTGGCAGGTTGCATTCACACATGCACACACACTTTCATGCACTGCCACCCTTGACCCATGTACTATTTCCCCTGCTGTTTGATGAGCTGCAGTAGTCAGCTGTGATCAAAACCAACACGCTCTGCATTTGGAACTTATACCTTCTTCCTCCTGAAACTCTTCAAAGCATCTTAAACATCATGATAAGATCATACAGAATCAGTATCTCTGCTGCATACCTTAACATCTCACCCAGATTGAGCTTGTTTCGCCCATAGATAAATGGGTGTAATATTGCTTTAATTCTGCCAAAGTTGAAGATCTGATTTCCCTCAGGACACAGACTACAGCTGCAATGCAGATATTTTTGCATAGCTTTGCCGGTTATTTAAAAGTAACATAAAAGGCAATGAGTAAAAACAAAAAGAGCTAATATAACAAGAGATTGAAAATAGATTCATAAATGTATGTAAAATCAAAGTAAGATACTAATCAAGTAATTCTCGATGTGATTTCTGATTCTGTCTGCTAAAGCTCCTCAAGCAGGCCCTGATGGCAAAAACCTGCTCACCTTTTAGTCTTAAACTGTGGAAGAACCAGCCTAAGGATCTGAGGCTGTGCACATGGGCTTACAGGAAATTAAAAGATTTGTGATATGACTCAAGGCAAGACCACACAGTCTTTTACAGGTTATCGGGCGTTACTTTAAAACTGAACAGGTAACAGTGACAAATTGTCAGAGAGGTGTAGTTTTAATTTATGAGGATTTAATTTCTGCCTGCTTTATTTATACCAAACTGGTAGTTTGGTTGTTGTTCTACTAACTGACTGATCGTCTGGTAACACACCTGACTCTGGTGTGTGGAGGTAAAGGCTTCCACCTTACTGGGGTTCATGGCTCATCTCTGGGGCTGTTGTGTGTCTGTTCATTCTCTTTTTTAAATCTAAGTGACAGGTTTTATGTCTTGCCTATTTTTGCACTTAGTATATACTGTATATTACTATATAGTCAATTCAATCAATCTGACAATTACTTTTTGTTGTGTCCAAGGTGACATCTTCAAATGTCTTGTTTTGTCCAGCCAACAGAATATTACAATGTATTCCATATACAGTAATATAAGACAGAGAAAAAGTAAACCTTATATTTAATGGTCCCAATTATGTGTTTTGTCCCTTTCTAGGTGAATGCTACCTGATGGAGTGGTCAGACTGGAGCTCATGTGTGAGCATCTGCGTCAAGGGGGCCGGCGTGGACTTTGGTTCTGTTCAGGTTCGCTCTCGAGCCGTGTTAGCGCAGGAGCCTGAAAACCTGCAGCTGTGTCCTGACCAGGCTTGGGAGTCTCAGCCCTGCACAGGTGAACAAACTCCCTTTGACTAGTGAACCTGCAGTGCATGCAAATTAGCTTGCAGCAAGCCAGCAGCCCCAAAGTCTGATTAATTTATCCTTTTACTCTACCGTCACATCCCAAATACACATGATCATGGAGCGAGGAAGTCGGTCTTAGCTTGTGTGGAAGGCCGGGAAACACGAGGGAGAGCTCGTCAGTGCATCATGGGGCTAACGCAGAAAGACACTTAGATTCAGGGTCATACCTGCAGGCTGTTTGGTCTTCTATCTGTCTGAATGTGCACATTTGACTGTCAATGGAAACTGGAACACCAGTAGAAATCCACAGAGAGAAGATATTGAGATTGAGTAGAAGGGATTGAGGACAAAGCAGTATATACCCTAAATCAGGGTGTATGTTCAACTAAACCAACGCTAAACGCTAACCACCATGATCGCTTTGTTTTTCCTCGTTTACACTGGGTCAATTGGCGTTCTCCCAGATGGGATTTATTGAGTCAGATCTCTAAACAGAGGAAACCCCCACACTCATTTGCTGTTGTGATATCGGCGTCTCCCCGGGCGCATTAATCACCCATTAGTTGCAATATGGGTTGTGAACCACTACCACAAAAAGCTTGATATCAACACGGTAGCCATGGGCTCAGTCTGTAGAGAAGCCACCCTCATCCAATCCTCTCCTCCCTCGCCTCCCACGCTTCCTCTCCTCCCTCCCTGGCTACCGAACACAGCCCTGCAGCAGTCTTCACCAGCCTGACCTGGTTTCACAGCATCTCTCCAGGCACAGGGGGGAGGAGTGGCCCAGCCAAGACCAGTGAAGGCAGAGGAGGAAGAGAGAGCAGAGGGAGGGGAAGATGGAAGGCGGTGACTGAGAAAAGGAGACTAGGGACAGAGGGAGACAGATCAAATAGGTACATTAGAAATGACTTGTGGGGGCGCCCTGGTTGCCTAATGGTTAAAACAGATACCACATAACCGCTTAGATTTCCAACCACAGGATCTTTGTAGAATTTCAAACATTTCTCTCAACATTTCCGTCTTTTCCTACTAGCTTTTGTATGCTCCTGTTGTCTTTATCAGAGCTGTTTATCCCACACATTCACATTCAGCTAACAGCTCATAAGAACAACATCGTCAGTTTTTCAAAACATATATGATGTTAGTAGAGATTGAACGCTGTCTGTAGTTAAGTCATTTTTCCATTGACGTCAATTTATTCTGCGTCTGAACAGGAAGAAAAACTAGATTAAAGCAGTAAAATGAATTAGGCTGTTCACTATATACAATATACATTGACTGTTTGATTATACTTTGATATCAGCATCATCACAAACACTCCATTTGCAACATCACAGAGAATCAAAAAATGAAGACAAAAAACAAAGATACAAACATTTAAAATAACATCACAATCACAGAGGACAGTATTGTCCTTCAAACACACTTGATGTGGGAATCTGGGATGAAGCTCCATATTTATTTCAAGAATTGACTGGTGTACCTTGTTAAAATGAGAAATTCTGTGTCTCCACTAACAATTAGTTTTCACTGTTGAAGTACATGGTTGTGGTCAGAAACAATGTTGTTATGTTAGACTGAGTCATAGACTTTCTCAAGAGTTATCGCCAAGACGTTTTTCATTTGGTGGAGCAGTTTTGACATAAAAGTGCTGGACAAAAGAAAAATCAAAACAAATATTTGTGTTCTTGCAGCAAAATTCTTGCAACAATTGCTTAATAGATGGTTTATAAAGCTTTTTTATTGATTGGTAACAGTGAAAAGCTAAAGTTTAATTAACTATACATTTGCCATTTATTATTGATGTTTATTATAATGTGTTGGCAAAGTGCTATATGAGTAAAGTCTAATTATAACTGTGGTTGTAATGAGACTTTGTTTTTAAGTCAGTGGGTTTGCAAATGTGCTCTCTTGGTCCTTACAGATACTTTTAGTTACGTCTCAAAAACCTGTGATATTTTTGAGCTGACACAACTCCAGACAATATTTCTGCTTCCAGAGCAGCTCTTCCTTTGAGAAATGTTTCTATAGTAGTAAAACTCCAATCTGCTCGTAAAGATGGTGGGAAGTGCCGCTGAAGTGAGTGATTCAATGATAAGTTGACACATTTGAAAAACGGCCTCAGCTGCACCACAGCGAGAGAAAAAAGGGGAGAAATGGGAAAAGCGGAGAACATAAAGGGTGAATTTGTCTGAGCCGCAGACAAATTGTCCCGTGAAGCCTGCAGATAGAGCTGTGCCATCGACTGGAGCAGTGATACTGTACCCAGCCCTGTGGAGAATAGATCTTTTCTTTGTTCAAGGTTAAATTGTTCATTTAAGCTCGCCGAATGGGCCGGACTGATGATTGGTTACACAGGACTCCTTTGGGAAATATGGTCATTTACTGCACTGATGGAGATATTGATAAAGTCATAATAGCATTGATAGAAAGTCATTAAGCAAAAGCTCTTACTGAAGATTAAAACATTGAACTGGACCCCTCTGTGAAGACACTCTGATGGTGATATTATACGACAGCAGCCTATTATACATCCATAACTTAGCAGCTGCTTTATTAATGTGTCACACGCATGATTAATGGTCTTCACTGCAGACTCCCACTGTTGAGTCTGTATAGATGTTGATTGTTTTTCATTTTTGCTCTCAGGGGGTGAATGTTACGAGTACAAGTGGTTCAACAACGGGAACGCCAGCCGCCCTTTGATCTGGTGTCAGCGCTCAGACGGACTCAATGTCACCGGTAAGGCACTCTTAAGTCTTGGGTTATAATACATCTGCTGTTTGGAGAATTGGGTCAGTAAGTCAGCTCACTTGTGAGGTGTATGATGAAAACAAAAACACACATTTTCCATGTATACCAAACACAAGTTGTTTCCGTATCTGAGGTCAGATTCTATCTGGTGAGTGGCACTCATTGGAGCGCATACCATCACCAAGGCCGAAAAGTTCCCTTTAAGCCAAACAAGCCAAAATCAAATACCCGATAGCTCTGTATCACTCCACTCTTAACCATAATTTAAGCTCACCAGATCTGGGATCCGCATCAAATTGTACTCACTTGTAGATACCAGCCACCTAATCACATTCGATTGCTTCAATCAAGGTCCGTGCATTTTTCTCTGGGACATTTACGAAATGTCCAAAAACCAGATATCGCAATGTCAAAGAAAGCAAGAGAAAAAAATCCTGGATCCGCACCAAAAGTTAATAGGATTGATTCTGTGCTGAGACCCTTCCTTCATCCAGGTTTTGTGGAAATCTGTTTAGTGTTTTTTGTGTGCTGCTGACAAACCAACTAACTAACAGACAGACACATGTAAAATCATAATATCCTTGGCATAGGTACTTTGCCACACAAAGTAAGGTTTAAAAAGACTGCAGTTTTTATTTTTGCCTTTTTGAATGGCACTGACTTTACATTGTCATCATCGAATAATCTGCTGATTATTTTCCCAGTTGGGCTGTTGAATAGTCCATGAATAGTGAAAAATGGACATCACAGCTTGCTGAAGGCCAAGCTGACATATTCAAATTGCTTGTTTTGTCTGAGCAACAATGCAGAAACCCAAGATATGTCAGTTTGATATTACAAAAGATGAAGAAAACTGGCAATTGTTCACACTAGGGAGGCTGGAACTAGAGATTTGTTGGTATTTATTAATTCATCGTTTTTTAAATGTATTCAAAGAAAAGAAAAGGGGAAAAAAACAGTTTTTCATTGACCTGACTTCATTCTGTAGACACACAACTGGTGACAAGGGATTTCAAGTAGACCTTGGTATATTCTACGGGGTCGACACAAACAGTATTCAGAATGATAAGTAGCTTTGCTGAATTGATCTTGAAAGTGAGAAGCTGATTCGTACCAGTAGCACTAAGGCTCAAATAGTAAGTCTACATCAGTAGGTTGCAGTTTTATGAAGGAGGTCAAAATGTACACAAAATATGCCAGAAATACAACATACCATTCTAAAAAAAGGGAGTGTTGTTTCTATAAGTAGTGAAGGTGGTGGGCGATGGCAGCCTGTACAGCTCTTCATCTCTGTATAACACATGAACACGTGGTTACTCACCTAAAATAGTTTCAGAAATAAACCTGGCTGCACTACATCAGTTATATTGAACTACAGGTAGATTCTTCTTGCATAAATGTATGAATGTACAGGCTGTGTTATGTATACAAAAATGTTTGTTGTGCAGTGCCTCTACAAAAGCACACCAGTGTACACCTTGTACCCTGTTTGATTCTATTTTCTTTCTCCCTCAGGTGGTTGTCCTGCCATGAACCCTCCAGTGGACAACAGCTCCTGTGACCCTCCCTGTCTCATGCCAAAGTCTTTCTGCAGTGAGGTGAGCAGCTCTTTGTTTTCATCTGGCCAATTCAACTGGAAAAAAAGAAATAAAATGAAAATCTCATAGAGAAATATTTGGTGTGCAGACAGAGATGCACAATAAAAACGGAGTAAACAGAATAAAAACAATAAAAAGAAATAAACCTGAAAGCACATGTCCTCTGATGAATGGCAGCCTCTGTACTCACTGTGACACACCGCTGACAGAATTGAATTTGAATGCAGCAGGGAATGAAATGATGGCAGCATGAAGATGTAAAACCTATTTTCCTGTAGTGTCACTCAACTGTGCAGCATGGAAACCAGGATAATAAGTTTAACATCCACAAGATCCCGCAGCTGGTAAATCTCCAAAGTTTATCTATTTTCATAGCTTTTGATTTTTTTCAATACAGGATGGTTATGAGCTGTATTGGTTGGTCGAGCCAGCAGCTTTAATAACCACAGAATAAGCAGGTCAGAATGATCTGATGAAAATCAGCCTTAGGACCTCTGAGGTCACGGTGTCAATCCTGCATCATAAATCTAAATCACTTTATTACGTACACATAGCTAAAATAAACACAGCTTAATGCAACAGTCCTGCTTTAAACCCAACAGTCATGAATATTGTAATCCTCAGTTTTTGTTTAAACTCCTCTAGGGAGGTACTGATTCAACTTTATGGGCACTGTGGAGGCTGTAAGTTTGGGCTGCTGACAGGTGTTTCCAGGGCTGGATAGTAGGAGAACATGTTATTGGGATTATGTAATCAGATTACAAAAATAAGTAACTATAATCAGCCAAGATTACATTTGAAATAAAACACTTGTACAGTTGGGTCGCCAACACGTTGTAGCACACACACACAGTGCACCTGCAGTTTGGCCAGTGCTGTTGTTGAAAGGGTTACTAGATTTAAACAGTTGCTAAATGAATTTCATTCTTATATTGAAAATGTTTTGAAATGTAGAATAGAATAGAAAATGTGTGGTGTCGTTGATTTTTTAGCATGAGGTGCAATATTCTCATTGCCGGATTTTCAAGTAATCCAAAAGTATTCAAAGTAGATTATATTTTTTTTATACTCTGGATTATGTCACTAATCACAAAAATTGTAAACAATCCTGTAATTTGTATTCAGTAGCTGACAACATGTCAAAGTAATCTGACCACCCCTGCGTGTTTCTGATATTTTGTCAACTCCACTTATATCAAAAGAGGTAAATGGCAGAAACAGCTCTCTGTATAATGAATAAAGCTCACAAACATGCTGGGAAATGGTTTTGTTTTTTATAATAAGGGATGATGCTTTTATCTAGATTGAAAGAATCAGGCAGAGACAGAACACACAGATGCTGCTGAAGACAAACAGGGGTTGAACCTGTGACCAAGCACTAACAAGTTGAAGAACATCAAACACACAAACATCGAGGGCCTCCTCCAGAAATTCAATTCCATGATGACACTCCCTTGATGTATTATTGTGACTGCAGCTCAATCCAAACTTGATTCTGCGCTGCCCCCTGCAGGCCGGCATCTGTATGTGCGAGGAGGGATTCACAGAGGTGCTGTCGCCAACTGGACAGCTGAACCAGTGCGCCCCCATCCCCATCCTGGAGATCCCCACAGCAGGGGACAAGAAAGGGGATGTGAAGACCAGTCGTGCCATTAACCCCACCCTGCCTACCACCATCCTGCCCGGACGCACCGGGCGGACCTGGTACCTGCAGCCCTACGGACCAGGTCAGACCACATGAAACGTTTTGGCTCAGATCCACCAAACTAAAAACGACTGCTTCTCTTCTTTGTCCTCACAGAAATTAGAAATAGGAAAAATACAGGGAATACGTTGTTGTTGCTGCTTTCAAGTGAAAACCTTTTAATCTTTTAACTGTCATGTTTAGGAAAACTAACCCTGCTGTAATGTTCCCTTCAGATGCTCCTATTTTCCAGCTGTCAAGCCGTAATTATAAAAAACACCACATTCAACAATTCAGAGTCAGAAATGTGGAGAAAGTCAAACAGATGAAGATGTTGTTGGGTTATATTTTGGGAAATGTTACAAAATGTTTGACAGTATAATTAATCTTTTCCGACAGCAAAACAGTATAAATAAAACTCATCCAGCCAAGGATAACTGCAAATAAGAGCCTGTATTTACTGCAAATGTGCAATTACTTGCAGACAAATAGTCATCCTGCCAAGATAAAGGTCAGGAATATCGTCGCACATCGTTTCCAAAGTTCACACTCTGTTTATGCATGTAAACGTTTTAGGTCAGGAACTTGTTTTTTAAATATTTCCACTTTTGCCTCTATTTTTGTCTTGGTGCCCACTCCATCTTTAAGTTTATCTAAAAGGGAAAAGACCCAATTTTCTCAGGCTGCAGAGCACCATGTAACCCTTGAGGTGAAGTTAGGAGGTTTTCACATGACGACAGCAGACTTAACTTTCAAATTGTGAGAGGCAGATTCAGTGCTGACAGGGTCTAATTAACACGAGGTCTAACGCATTTGTACTTGCAGCTGTGCATGAAATAAAACTTGACACATTAAAAACAAAGATGCATCAGACATGTTTTCAGTCTGTTCCACTCTGCTCTGACGCATGTAACTTATCAAAACGGCTGCTACATTAACATTTGAGAACTGCATCTGCACAGAGCGTTGAGGGCGGCAGAGCATGACAGCAACAGAAACATTTAGGATGCAAGAGTGCAGAACAGATTGAGTTAGCGTCTGTCAGGAGCAGCTACTTCCACATTCACACATCATCACGTACACAAACCCTTGTATCGTTTATCTTCCAAATGTTTACTTGTTTTGGCAGCACACTTCTCTGTAATACTACACGACATGTTTTTTGCCTTTTGAGAAAGATAAAGGAGAGACTTGCTGGTATAATACAGCCTGCAATTTTCTGTGTAATTTCATTATGTGAATCAGGTACAGAGAAAATACTTAACAGTGCCTAATGGTACTTAAATGTAGGAATGAGGAGATAACAACAGGAATCTTTACAAATACTGGGCATACTGGGAAATAAAGCAGATGTTTGGGGGGAAGCAGAATCACTGATGGAATGTATTCGACAGATAAGATAAACCAGACTACCAGTTTATGTTCTCTGGATTGACTGCAGTGTAGTTCATCATAATAGCGGATGACGTACAATAAACACAAATGTTTAGCACATGGCAGGTATTTGTTGAGGTTGCCCGACTGGGAAACATCCTCTCACATAACGTCCCGTAACTAAATGAAAAAAATGTAGTGGAGAGGAAGTATAAAGTAGATAAGGGAGATTTGAATGTACATTGGTTCCAAATCCAAATGACTTATCCGTCTCCTTGATTTCTAATAATCTGTAGCTAATGGATTCATCCAAAAAAATGTATCATCATTAAATGTATTACAAGGAACTTAAAAGTGGTTATGAAACATTAGCAAACACGACTATCAGTGAGATGATTGATTTCCTTGTAGTTATTGTTAATACCTGCCACTGGGTTGGATTCCTTTGAAATCACACCATTACTGTTTATATCTCTGACTGTAGCTCAACAACATTTCTATCAACGAGCAGCTAAATATGTTAGCTGGAGGCTTACATGTAGCCTTGATGTATGCGCTACAACAAAGTTTACTGTGTTTTGCCATCGTGTTATTACAGGTATTAATCTTACATGGCCACAAATAGATACATTACTCATTGCTGTGTATCCTGCAAACAGCTGTGTTTAAAAATGAAAAATAGTATTAAAAATAATGTGTCTTCCTTTCATCTGCTTTAAAAAACAAATGCTCAACTAGCCAGATTAAATTCTTCAATAACGGAGGCGGTGGTGATACTACAGGGGCCGCCTGAATCAATAAAAAAAAAATGAACGTTTCTTTTAGCTGATTTAATTAGCTGATAATATTATTTTATATAAATCATCTGACGGGCAAAGTAAAGTGCAATTACCTCTAAATTGTACTTAGGAACAGAACTTGAGTAAATGTTCTTAGTTATAGTCAATCAATGGTACAACTACTAAACAAACTAAATACCAGGTATTTCTCCTTTCCTCTAAAATGGCCGGTCTTTCCTCTTTTGTATCTTCATAGTTTTATTCTCTTCATTTTTTTTTTTTTAGTGGTACCTGATTCATACAATGAAATCACACTGTCAATTTGCCTGCTGTATTATTAGAAAGTGTTAAAACTGATAAATAGAAGCAGCAATGTGTTGAAGTTTTTAGTTGTTAGCGTGTTGTTAAGTGTAAACAGACAAACTGACGAGCCTCCTCCTCCACAGATGGGAAGCTGAAGATGTGGGTGTATGGTGTAGCAGCCGGAGCCTTTGTGCTCCTCATATTCATAGTGTCTATGATATACCTAGCTTGGTGAGTTGACGAGTTTAATTCCCCCTATTGATCATCATCCTCATTCATGTGACCAAGCCCTCATTTTTCCCTCCGTTTTGAGTTCAGACACCTCTCCTCCTCCCTCACATCACTGTTTTTGTTTGTCTTTTATTTCCTTCATGCCGTCCTCTTGTGAGAGCAGCAGCTACTGTGCCAAGGTGCATCGCTCTCTTAAGGCCCAAGAGACTGACGCCAATGGGACGGCAGTCTGGGTGGGCCAAAATGCACATGAGATGATTTACACCTGTCCCGATTGCCAAGAGCTGGCTCAAAGCAGCAGCAGCTAATGAGGATGTAGAGGGTCCCCCCCCCCCAACACAGCCTCCAGTATAAGTACCAGCAGTCCTTGACCTTTCCCTGTGAACTCTCTTAAGTGTCACATGTCCTGCCTGACTAGCTGAGTGAAGGTGCTGGTGCAGGTGAGGACAAACCGCCCACTAAGATTTTAGTTCTTGTAGATTTTGTAGAGCATGTGGGCTAAATAGATGGTGTTTAACTGGTGATTTTACCCCTGTTTAGGTCCAGTAAAGGTCTTTGACCTGATCAGTAGTTTAGTTGTTTTTTTTTGTTTATACCTGCTATTAAAAGAGACCCATATCTGATCAATGTGTTCATGCCAAAACTCTTAAAACAAGCCACAAAACACTGTAGAAATAAGCTCACACAAGTTGCCTTCACAACAGGAAATACACGAGAGGAATAGCAGTTAGTGCAGTAGGTGTACGTGTGTGTCAGAGGAAGTTTTTATATCTTTTACTTAAACTCATAGTTTAACATTATGGGAAATTAGCTTATTTGCTCTATTGTAAAGAACAGCTAAATGTACTTAATGTATCTCATTATACAGCCTGTTACTATGAATACATTATATTATTGTTAGCACATTAATATACTTATTGTATATCACTATACAAGTGAGCATTTTCATTTTGTAGCTGGATGGGGTGGAGCAATTTATATCTTCTCTTTTTTTTTTTTTTAGCTGAATCTGCAAAGTAGCTTAACTATAGCTGTCTTATTAAGACAGTAGAATTAAAAGTACAATATTTCCCTCTGAGCTGTTACATGTAATGAATTGAGTATCAAAGTATGTATTATATTGGCATTCTGAGCTCAAAAGAGAAGAGATTGTAGCCTGAGTTTGTGAAATCAATAAACAGGAATTTTATCTGATCTATGTTTAGATAATGAAAAAGTAGCTTCTTCAACAGATACTCAGATCAGGTGAGATAAAAGTTACTCAACTGGCAGGAAAACATATTACATAACTCCCATCTTGTCGTCAGTCCTGGATCCTTTTAACACAAAGGTGTGAACAGAATGTTAGCAAAGTGTGGTGTCCTAATCTGGATGTAATGACACCTTGTCTGTGCAAGCATTATTATTTCATTTACATCCTCACAGGTATGTTAATGTATCTGTGCAGCTCTCCAGCTTAACATCTTAACGTTGGTGAATGTAGATTTGTTAAAGCTGAAGTAGGAGATCTGCTAACACTACAGCATCAGACTCACAGAGATAAAGCAGAGTTGAATTTCACTACAGGGACTAGTTTCTGTTCCCCAAATTAAATCTAACTCGACTTTGAAGTCTCATCACCTCTAGCACGACGTCACGCTGCCCTCTGGTGGTTAAAAGAGGAAGTAGGGCAATTCAGTCCCCTTTATTTCTCTACTATTTAATTTCCTGCCAAATCAGGAGCTCATTATCTTTTTTACACATTCAACATAAAGATGTCATTTCTGCTTTGATAGTCAGACTGATGTCATAGTCTGCTTTGAACAATTATATAAAAAAGAATTTACTTCTTTAATATTAAAGTATTTTTAGGTTTTGGACTGATCAACCAGAATAAGTTGTATAGCGTTAATACAGTACACATTTATTATGCCACGTTCAGATTCAGTGATGAATCGAGACGATAGTTGGCAGATTAATTAATAATGGAAATAATTTTTGGTTCCAGTCAGTATTTGTGAAAGTGACAGAGAAAAGAGCCTGGATGATTTTTGTGGCAGTAGAAATTGTTTGCCTGAAAGTTTGCGGATGTTGTGAGTTTACTCTGTAGTGATTTCATCAGCTCGTCATCACAGAAACTATTCAGACAAAAGTCCCCCGGGTGCTCCTCTGATTGTCTTTTCCAACTTTCCCAAATATTCTTTTTGAAGCAGCTCAATACTCCAGAGGCCATTACATCACATAACTCTGCACTCGTTGTGCTGTGGGAGAAAGTTTGGAGAAAAGTTTGAATGTTTAGAAATATTAACTGGTCTGTCCTGCAGTGATAAGTGGATACAGCATTGGATTAATTGAAATTTGATAATCAATACAGCACAAGTGAGCATTAACTTTCAAGTCTTTCACAGCCTTTCCGTTGAGGATATAAAATACTATATTTCTGAGTGTCTTAAATTATACAGCCTTTACTTTGAGACACAAGCTGCTATTTAAGGCAGCGCTGACAGCTCAGAGAAGTACAAAGGTAGAAATCATGCCGTCTTCCTCTAAAGGTGCTTTTTTTTCTCCCTGGAGGCGCCGTAGGAAATGTCTGGCATGTGCAGAGTTTGCATGCAAATTAACTTACTAATAACCTTTAATGCTTTTAGATCTAGACATCCATGTCCTGTGCACATGAAACAAACTGTTTGTCAGTATCCTGTTCTTGTTGTAATAGACAAGTGTCACTGTTTGTGAAGTGAGTGGAGAATTGTTTTTAGCTCTTAAACAGTCAAGTTTGATCAAACACAGAAGGTCAGGTGGCTGTTTTGAAACTAAAATGCCTCTTTTGGTTGATGTAACGGCTGGTGATATTCTATATTTGTGTTTTTGTCAACAGATTCCTAGAAAAGAGCAACAACAATGTGATCCTAGTAACAAGTATTATCTGTGAATCCAAAGCCTGATTATCTTATTACTCTTACACATCAGTAAATAACACTGTTGCACTGGGTGAGATGTTCCTTCATTACCATAAAAACAAAACGCTGTAGTTTTGTTTTGACTCAGTCCCACATCTGCGTCCAGCTCGAGCACAAAATGTGTCTTAATCCACCGCTGAACATGGCCCCCAGCAAATGCTCTATTTGCTCCAGAAAACCTGTTCTGGGAATCCTTCTTAAAAATATGATTTTAAACATGTTCAGGAGACATGAAGGCGCTGAGCTACTGGCAAACAGATTGTTGGTTGTGGTCTTTTCATGGGATTTGTTGACAATAAGATGAATATAGAATACTAAAGTCTTTAATGTTTGGTCATTTATTCATGATCATCATCATCTCGGGATTAGAAACTAATAGTAAACTCCACTTGTAACTGGGATAGTCATTTTTTCTTTTTGCCTTAACGTATCATTATGAGCTAAATGTTTTACGGTGTAATGGCTGTAGCGTTTATATTACTTCCCTATAAAATCTGCTTTCACTATGCAATCTTGTCTGCCGCTGGACACAAAATCTCCCGGGAAAATTAAGTCTGACTGGCACCATTTCTATCTGCATTCACGTCTCCATTCTAGATTAAATTAAAGTCACTTTGCGTCCTGTGTTGTTAGTAGCTGTGCGACTCTGAGGAAAGCTGAGAGCGATCTGGTCGTGTTTGCGACTGCAGCACCAACAATAATACCAGTCGGAAACACTAGTGGGTGGAAAAGTTGACAGGGAAAAAAAATATCTTCCCAGTTCTGTATTGAAATAGAGAACCAATACAAATAAAAGAATTGTCCCTGATGTAGAAATCACTACCCTCATCCCTGTGTTCCATAATTACCTCCATGTTTACCTGACACACAGAGTTTCGGGTGCAGCATGGTAAGTGTCGTAGTTTATACTTCTGTTGTTGCCACACTGACTCTGTTTTAATCTTTCCTCACAGCAAAAAGCCAAAGAGACCTCAGAGACAGAGGCAGCAAAACAACCGACTAAAACCTCTGACTCTCGCCTACGACGGGGACACGGACATGTAGTCCTCCAGGAGACGCTTCACCGAGCACTTCACCTGTCATAGAGACCCACTTCATCACAGCCATTACAGTGAGGGACATGGATGTTTGCAGCGTGAATGGACACGTCACAGAGCGGAGAAATTACAGAAAATCCTCTTAGTGGAGACACTGGTGGGCTTTTACCATTTCAACTAAAGCTCCATTCACTCCCCCTTTTGTTTTCTTAAAGCATTTTCTTTTGCTAGAGCCTTCGTGACCTCCACCGTGTTCAATGAAATGCCTTTTTTGCCCCCCCCTCCCCTACACGTCCACACTTCTGTAAAGAAAAGACTCATTTCAGTCAGAGGAGTGGGAAAAAAAAAAAAAAGCTGGGTGCTGAAGAGAGACCCAGCTCTCCTGCTGTCTCTGAACATGGCAGCACAAGCTCCAACTCTTCCCCCGCGCTTTTCTGCTTGTCCCTAAAAACGCTGAGTAGCTGGAGGCTTAGGATGCTCTGACGGTTCGTACGTTGCCAAAAGTCACCGCAGGGAAGAGGAGGAGGGAGAGGAAAATCTCCATAAAAAGGTTTGGATTCCTTTTTCTCAATCCTCAACTGGGTTTTGACTCAAATCTCTTTTACAGTCTTGAACAAAAGGGAGGCATTTCTTTTCTTTTTTCTTTTTTTTTTTTTTCTTAGAGGCACACAGGCCTGTGTTTGTGGGATAAACTGATCTGTGCGATGCTGATGGAGGAGTTGCCTGCAATCAGTTGGTTCACGGAAACTACTGCCTGCCTGCCCTCCACCCTTTCTTTTATTTCAGGCTCTACATTGCACTATATTAGTGCAGCATGATATGCACATGTGACTTCTACCTTCTATTGCCATAAAACACTGCCTCTTCCACAGACTAAACCATACAGCAGAGGAACAGCTACCGCGAAAACATTCAAAAGGAAAACAACGGAAACAGGAAAAGATGTGTCACATTCTACAAAACAGGTGTGAATCTCAAGTAAATATATGTATAGATTTTATTTCTCACATCTGATTTCTTTCTTTTTTTTTTCTTCTTCTTTTTTTTTTGGGTTGTAGTAAAGTACCTTTTGTGGTTTGTAGATTTCGTCTGGTGTTATCACTTTATTTCTGCCCAGATGCAATTAAATGATATCAAGAGGTGACTTCTTTTAACGAATCGCCTGCTTTGAAGTTCTTTTTAATCATAAAGATTCAGATTCAATTCAGATTCTTTACTTCTTTTTTTTTTACATTTCCCAGTGATTAAAGGAAAAGACCAATAATTTTAAAACCATTCATGTCACGCAAACGTTATTTCTGCCTTACTGACAATAATAAATACTAACAGTCCTGTAAACAGTTTTAATACTTGAATGGGCCATACACTATACGCATAATTAAGACTACATTTATGTTTCTTCAAGGTCTCTCAGCAAAGTATACGTCAAGCGTTTTTAAAACTTTCTCATGTAGTAATCCGTATCTTAGGTGCTCTATTGTTTCACACTACATGAGGTGAGATATAGTTAAAAAGAAAAAAAAACAATCTGTACAAACAGGAATTATTCAACATGTTAATAATAAGAGAAGACGCTTTCTGCTGAGTTCAACGTTAAAACAAACTGGTGTGGAGAATGTTTACCTTTTTTGTTGTGGGATTTGTAAATAACAGCGATTTTTTTATTTTTTTGGAGACAAAAAATATCAAAAAGTATGTGTACATTTATTTTGTATTGCACAGAAAATGTTTAGTTTGAATATTGCAAAGTGGGTGTGTGATATTGCCGATTGTTGTTCTCATGATGCAAGTTGTATGTTGTGAAAAAAAAAAAAAAAAGGAAAGAAAAAAGAAAAATGACGAAAGGCTCAGCCGTTTTGTACAGGTTGTTTATATGTATGGGAAGAATTACTGAAAATAAATAAGGACACGGTTGTAAACACAAAGAAAGTTACCGAGCTGTTTTTGTAATTCTGTTCACAAGAGAGCAGAATCCCCCGGCATTAAAGGAACAGTTCACACAAAAAAGAAATAAATCAGTCATTATCTATTCATGTCACGGACGATGGACAGTTTCCGGAGCTTCACAGCGAAGCCTCAGTCATTCACTTTGCATGCCTGCCTCTGACCCAGCCCTGATCCTAGGTCCAACTATGTGAAACTTTAGAAAATGTGTCACTACAAATTGGTACCAGTGGACTCCAACCGGCCTGAAACATGCTCCTAAACACCTCCTGGAGGAACAATTTTGGCCCTGACACTGTCAAATTTCACCTCGGATCCATCCCACTTAGAAACTCTAAATAAGATGCAGTTTATATCAGGTTTTGAAAACACAGTTAATATTTCTCAGTACCATCAGTTCATTGTTGGTCTTTTCAAGAGATTTGTTGATAACAATAACAACGTATAAGATTAGACTGATCCTTAAAGGTGAAATCACCAGAGTGAGTCTTTTAATGCGGCTCAATCTGCTCTTATACTGAAAATTCTGAGTTTAAACTCGTTTATTTCCTTCGATCAGCTTGTTCACTGTGTAAACAAATTACTATTAGATGTAATTTAAGATTTTGGTTCAAAGTTATCATCAGCAATTTGGATCATTAATCGTTTCAGTGATTTTTCAAGCGCCAATGTCAAACATTTGCTGCTTCCAGCTTCTTTAATGTGAAGATCTGCAGGCTGTCTGTGTCGTTTATGAGAGTAAATGAAGAATATTTGGGTTCTGAAAGGATGGTTGGACAAAAGAAGCAATTTTAAGACTTTTCAAAGATTCCTTGACATTTTATAGACTAGACGATTAATCAGTTAATCGTGAAAATAACCAGCAGATTGATCAATAATGAAAACAGTCATTAGATGCGGCCCTGAAGGTGTTTGTGAGCAGGTGATGGGATGATTAAGGCTTTTTAAGGGCCGCTCCACCAATTTTACCTGCCAGTGTCAGTTTATTAACAAAGGGAAAAGAGAAGCTTTTAGCTCACAGACGCTTCCAAGCTCACCTCTCCTTTTCCTTTGCTGCTGTGTTTTGTCCTGCAGCTGTACTCGGCTAGAGTTTGATGTGCACACTGCTCACCTTTCTTTTGCAATGTCAATTTACTAGTCATGATTTGTACCTCTCAGCCACTGAATGTGTATAATGTTCTCTGTGGCTCCAGAGGAGCTTTTTCAAATCGGACAAAATTACTCAAATGGCATCAGTGGGGCAATTTTGAAGCTTGAAGACTAAAAAATATGACCAGTAAGTTACAAATTGTGGACATGAAGTTTTAGCTGGCAGTGAGGGTCTAACAAAATATGCTATAGATGCAAGATAGTTGCATTATGGGAAGTGTAGGATTCAGTGTTTCTTTTTTTAAGCTTGAACCATTTAAGGGATAGAAAGTTAGCCTCCTTTGTTTTCAAATCTGTTCCTCACCACCGACACCACCGAAGAAGTGCAATGAATCATTGAATCGTCCTCTTTGAAAGAGACTGTTATTGAGTGGGTTTGGCATTTGTTCACATACTATAAACAGTTTGATCACAAATGCACTCAGATCTAAATTGTGTTTATCACTTGAGAACTAGTGGAAACATTAGTTTTCTTTTCTTTCTAAATTCCTTCATTTTTTTGCCATCTCCGAGAAAATCAGGAGAACAAAAGAAAAGATTTTTT
>OMLP01008739.1:1658-33668 GCA_900302685.1 Spondyliosoma cantharus | reverse complement strand
AGTCAGGAACCAGTCTCTAAAATGCATACTGTGTGTTGGGCTCAACAGAAATCCAGCTTAATTGTGCTATAATACTCTGGTATACATGTTATTTCTGGTGTATTAGAGAATGTGTCAGGATGAATCTAGACTTTTATCCATTATGCTGTTTCCCAACTGGGCAATAAATAAGAGATCCCTGGGAAAAACTCACACATTCAATCTATGAACTGACATTTATTAAGGTAGATTTAAGCTTAAACTAAAGTAAGCTTTATGAGATTGTTTTATTTATATGACAACATCAATGCTGAGAAAAACCCATTTGTTGCTGCCCTCTAGTGGTGGTATAAGTAAAAACAGTTTGGTCCAACAAAGCCACATGCACTTGACACCACACAAGTGCCCATTTCCACTGCTTCAAATACATGCTTCAGTTGCACTGTGGTATGCTGAGCAGCCTCACTGTTTCCTCATTTATTATATTTTGTCACACCTACTAGCTACAGAAGACCAGCATTAGCTGTGACCAACATTAGCAAATAAACAAATGAATAAATACCGTCTTGAAATTGACATTTAGTGGTCATTTGTTCTGCAGTGGATACATTTCAAAGGTCCAAAGAGTCAAATGGTGGACCAAAATGAGCTGCAACTGAGTAAAATATAAGAAAGGTAAAGCAATGTTTTTAATCAAAGATCAAGTCTCCAAGAAGCCTGTGGTAAACATATAGTTCTTAATTTTGTGATTTTATGTTAAACTACCAGAAACAAGGAAATGCTATACTTAAATAAATCATAATTTTGTCTTACAACTATGAGGAACCTTAAATTCAAATCAAATAGAAAATCAGAGAAAAGGAGAAATAGTCTCTTTCAAGGTCTTGGTTTAATAAAATGAGCTGCACTGCTTGAGCAGTGAAGTTAGACGACTGAAAAGTGTGGTGGCGACCTCAGATGCCTCCATCCTACAGCCACATGCGCAGGCATATCCCTGCTTAGGTATATTTGTAATTCCACCTAACTCCCAGCAGATGGAGACAAAGTTTGAACCTAAAATGTTTTTCAAGTTGAAAAGTTTTGTAGTCTGGAGAGGTCTCCAAACGACATAATGACCCAGAGCAACACTCAGGGGGCCACAGAGGGGTTGCCCTAACACAACGTACATCTTAATACAAAGGATGTGATTTGCTGTACTGTTTCACTGAGGCATGCACACTTATGGAGCTCTGCTTCCTAATTCAAGTAGCTGAAGCAGAGGAGCAGGTGAGCTGATTACAATTCAAAACAACTACACAACTTCACTCACTTAATTATCTGCCAGAACAATGTCAATACAAAGCTGGTGTGTACATGAGAAGACAAAGGTCAGACTGCTGTTATGGCCCTGTAATGGGAAATTAAAAATACTTTGCGAGGTAACAGCTGTGTAAATCATGTTATCACAAAGGTAGGATCCTGAACACAGAGGTATCACTCTGATGAGGAGGGGTTTCTAAATGGAATTTAAATCAGAAAAACACTTGTGCACCTGTTTTGTGCGCGCTTAATCAGGACCAAACGAAAAGGCAGCACATCTGATTCAGTGGATTCACTTGAAGGACTTGACGTAGCCTAAAATTGAGTGTGAAGAAGACATGGCTCAAAAATTTGAATCCATGACGAGATCTGATGATTCAGTCAAAGTTCAACATGACCTTTGGTCATGGTGGCGAGGCAATTTGATCATGGTTTACAGGTATTAATGATGACTACAAACATCACACACCGAAAGCATCATAAAATAACACACAAAATGTAACTACGTCCATCAAGCTGGAACACAATAATCATGCAAGATGATATTTGCAGTAAAAGCCAGGTGTAGACAATTTAAAATTTCCAATGGATATGAAAACACAGGCCTTTGCAGACCACAGTCAAAGTCAAATACACTTAAAAAATGTCCAGTTATCCAGGTCTAACCACAGATTGTGAATAGATTTTCCCAGGTTGCAGTCAAAAATCAAACTTGTTTAACATCCTACAAATGTGAGCTGACAGTTAATGGTGATGTGTCTGTTATGCACACACCAGTGCACACAGTTTGGACAAATCAGGATTATAATCCGACATTAATTTGAATTGTGTGTTCCTAAACTAAAAAGCTTTTCGAGACTTCCAGACCTCTGACAGCTCTCCATTTTCTTTCAAATTCACATGAAACAATCTGCTTTTAATATGGACGATGAACCAATTAAGAACTTTGTGATAACATGACAGCAGAGGCTACTGGCAGTGATCGAGCTGTCACTTGACAAACAAACACAACTGGTGTTGAGCCTCTATTTAAGGGAGTAGACTAGTGTAGCTGGATACTGTACTCAATAAAACGTGGGTAATGGAAGCTGTTATTAACTTGTATCATACTACATTAATTTAGCAGATATCCTATGCTACAAACCACAGTTGCCTCCAATTCAGTGTATAAAGTGAAGACAGAGAGATGCTACAGGTGGACTATGATTTTTGACTTTATTCCTGAACCATTTCTGAGCACAGGTTTGCCTTGTTGAAATTTAACTGTAATAAAGACACAATCAATTTCAAACAGAGCTATTAGATTTAAAAAATAATTTATATTCTAGCAGAATTAAGAGCAGGCATATTAATGCATTATGTGCCTTCCCAGGTTCTATTTATACCAGGGAGGGAGATTAACACTAGCCATTAACTATAATGGGAAATTAGGACTTTGACCGGAAAGTCTGTCTACCTTACTGACGACTGCGGCAACCTCATTTAAAGGTTGTATTGCTTCATTTAAAAATAAATAGAGTTAATTTTAATTGATGCAATGCTTAAAGGTGATGATACATTTCAAACTCAGGTTAAATTACCTCTCAACATTGGTCATAGCTGTGATTGTGAACTGGAGTGAAATTGGCGCTCAATTATATGTTAGCTTGTTAGCTCTGTGGCCCCTAATGACCTGTTGAAGCTGTTTCTCAGCATTTCACCTCATGCATGCTTGGGAACACTCTAGCACCCTGTCATCCTGAATAGGAGCATGTTATTACAGGGAATATATATGGATCAGACAATTCTGACAGAAAGGACACTTGAGATGAAAAACTACACATAAAAACATCTATGCATTAGGGAGCGTCTAAGGGAAACAGAGCTTTTACAGAAGTCAATGGGCCTCAAGCATGACCATTTCTGTATTCTTATCATAAACCTCTCTTACTTTTTCTGTAAGGTTTGCTCCTTTGATTGCACAATGTCACCTGTTCATGAGGTGGTGAGCATCTGTGAAGTTTGATCATTAGTATAATCAAATGTCACCCAAGACTAAAAAACTGAACTTCCACCCTACAAGCTGCAAGTCAGCTGCTGCCAGAAAAAGACAGAAATATAACAAATTGAGCAGTTCCATTCATTTTATTAGAGGAACATATTAATAGTACAGTGGTTGAAAACATAGGAGTTAGTGATCTGATAATTCTGAGCAATGATCAACCCTGAAGGCATCCAGAATCTACTTTTCTGGTAAATCATAAAGATCATGGTGTGTAATGTCCTTTTCCTTCTGTTCCCAGATGAGATCTGCATCACATGAACAAACAATTAAAGTAATGCAGCCAACTAGACGGCTATAATGATTGAACAAATTACTTCACATGGATCTTCCTTGAGTAATGCACTGTAAATAATGCAAAGTGAGATACAGCTTACAGCATGGCGGATGAGGAGCTTGTGCCATTAAAGAATTACAATTAATGCAATACTGTGTTTTAAAGGAGACATGTTCATTCAGGTTTTCAGGTTTTTTTCATTCAGGTTTTAAACTGCGTTTACATGCACAGTTTAGTCGGATTACAGCCATAGTTCGACTATGCTACTCAATCGGACAACTGCAATTGTCCGAGTATACATGCCGGTGAGAAAATCGAATTATTGGCCGAAGCATGTCATGCCCCAGTACGATAGGTGGCGCTGTACCCATTTCAACTAGTGGTAATAGAGCCACCTCCAGCTGACCTCTTTACGTCACCAGCAACAAAAAACTCTGCCTCAGCATTTGAGAAAGATGGCGTACGAAGAGCAAGACAAAGCTACATCTTTGTACATTTCGTATATGGTGTACATGACGCCGCCGCCGTCCTTCTACTTTCGGCTAACAGCCCCGGGAAAAAAAATCTCGAGCCTGCGCAGAACGCAAAATCCGAATCCAATCTGATAGAACATATACATGCATGAGTAATGCGACTATCAATCGAATAATCTAGGTGTTTTAATCCGACTATGAGAAATCCAATCCGGTCCGATTTTAGTCAGACTAAGGCGTATACATGCATCTTAAAAATCCGATCATAGTCGGACTAACCCAATAATTCGTTTTCTCGAGTGTCATGTAAACGCACTGACTGTTTTCGCTCCTGTCCCTTTAAGGTCCCCCTTCCGAATATCCAGTCTTCTGTGACTGCTTGGCAAAACTTTGGAAAATGTGTGACATGGTGACGTAGTATGGTGTCACAAAGTCACAGAGTTAAAGGCAAGACTACGGACGAGGCATTTCAGGCACCTCAGGAGTGTTTTCTGCTGGAGAGAGGAGCTTCTATTGGTGCAGACTTTGACCTTTTTAAACTTTCGAGTCTTTTTACATGCACAAGATCTGACTCACTGACGGAAAGGGCATAATAGGTCTCCTTTAAAAAGGTGCAAATGCAGAAATTAATTGATTATTTCATGTCTGGCTATATTCCACAGTATATTTCAAAATTCAGAAAAGAGATCACAATTTAGACTGCAGATCAATATTGTGGCAACATAGATCATGACATTATTTTCTGGCTCAAACAACCAACCCTCCTGCCGACAATTCAACATTGGAGCAACACTTTAAAGGGAAGGACATAAACGGCTCACACTACATGAATCTATGTTAAAAACAGATTTATAATGGCAAACGCTCCATGACTAGTATTTGAAAATCACGGATATATTCAGCAGGAGAGTATCATATCCTACACGAGTGGATCTACACTGTCAGGTGCAACAGAGGATGATAATGCAAAGCGACAAAGAATGCATAAGGAAATCTGAAGCTGCTGTCGGAGGGAATTTTCCTGCTCCACAGAAATATCCTAATAAAAAATAACAAGTCCTAAAACCTCTCAGAAAATCACATAATACAGTGAATAAAATTAATTTCACATGCGTATAAACTTGTGACGAAAGTCATCTGCATTCAGACATTATAATTCTTACTCAAAGCATGTACCATCTGTACTCAACTTATATGACAGGTCTACGCTCGTAAGTACGAAGAAAACTGACTGCCACAAATTCACTTCAATTACCATTTAAGAACAAATGTTTGTACGAGTGGTTCTGAGGCCTAAGATATGTCTGTAACAATCACAGTAAGAAATGTTACTTTATTGCCTTCATTTACACCTACAGCTCTGTTTTTTTTTATATGGTAATCAACAGCTAGGTTCGTCTTGGGATTCAGATTCTCATTTGAGTGTGCCATGGCACTCAGAAGGTTGCAAATCCCAACCGAAGACCAACAGCAGCATAATTACTTTGTTGAGAAGTGTTTCATAAAAACCTGACAAGGAGCAGTCTGCCGGTGCTGACCGAGGCTTAAAAACCCCAGCGTGGACAACCATCTGAGAATACACACACAACAACACTCGCTTCTGAAGAGGCTTTATGTACTCCATTTACACTCATACTCCACAAGAGCTTCATACTCCATGCTCATAATGTTGACAGATAACAGATTCAGCTTTTATTCCATTTCTTTGCAAATGTCAAGTTATTCTATATCAAACTCTGCCAAAGTGTTGTCTGCTCCAAACTTCAACATACTAATGGTTAGGCATTAAATATTTGTAAAGCAGTACTGATTGGTGTCCTGGCCACACAACAACTAAAGAAGAAAGGATATTGTTCTGGATGTCCCATGATGTTCTGTGGAAGTGTGAGAAAACTATTCCTTTCTCTACACAAGCTGAAAGACCAATTTCAAAAGATCAATGGGGGAGAAACAGATTTGAAAATAGCATTTTCTTCTTTCCTCCTCAGCATATTACTTGATAAACAACTGCTGATGATGATGGCAACACTTGAAATGGCTAATACTGCATAAAAAAAGATGAAGAAAATGAGCCTTTGTTGGAAATGAATGGGTGAGATGTGACAGAAATGCCTGAGGCACTTTGAAAAAAAAATGATCTGTGACTGACAACCCGAAGAATTTATCATTTAAACTCAGAAAATAACGCATCAACTTCTCCTGCTATACACAGTTATAACCATGAACCAATCCCCTGCTACCTGGTACACACCCAGCTTCAAGACTCACTTCATCAGCAGCCATTCAACTAAATATAGAATTTCCTAATGTAAAAAATGTTGATCTTAAAGTTTATGTTTACACATTAACTGGTCTGACCAAACAAGCAACATCTTTGGCTTAATATTTCACCAATACACCTGACAATATCTCCTCCAGCGTTATAAGCAAACATGTTTACAGTTCCATATTCAATGATAATTCATAATGAAATCAATTTGCCTTTTAAGAGGGACCAAAGCTTCCTCTCATGTATCATCTTGTAAAAGTGTGCATGCACATACTGTACAATGTATGTATACATTTAAATGTATATGTAGCTCTCGGGCCAATAGATGTGAACCTGCAATCCAATCACCGCTGCTTTCTCTGTTATTTCAGATGGCTGTGTAGAGACAATCTGACAGGACTTCCTCCTAATGGAGGAACTCTACACTCACTGACATGATGCTCACTGCTTGCAGACAAACCAGTCATACCATCTGACCACAAGATAGGATGGGACCAGTGATGTGGCCTACTGACGGAGTTCCCCTGTAGGGTTAGGCAGTGTCTACTGAACTGGGGTATGACAGATGATGATGATGTTGTTGTTTCTTTGGAGCCTCCATGGGGTTAACCAGTAGCGGAACGTAACAACAAATAACTTTGTTTTGAAAAAGGTATCTACAGTTTACCTTTGTATTTATTTTTCTGACAACTTTACTTTTACTCCCTACATTTTAAACACAAATGTCGGAACATTGTACTACCTACATTTTCGAAACAGGGTTTTTTAGGTTATTTCTAATGCATTTGGGGGGGAATGTTGGATTATTTTAATTTGGCATCATTGCAAGCCACCTTCTCAACATCACAAACCTGATTTCAAGTGAATTGTTAGTGCATATCACACATGGAAGGCAAAGCAAGATGGAAAGAGACAGAGAGGGAAACCCGAATGGAGAAAAGACGCAAAAGCAACTGCAGCAGCAACACAGATGACATATAGTTCAATTTTTACACAAGTATCTGTACTTCTACTGGATGCATGTAGCTTTGCCACCTCTGATTATGCACGAGTAACTTCTATTTTCACGAACGAGATTTTAGCTGAACAGAAAATGTATTGGCCGGTGTTAATTTCCGACCCTGTTTGTGTATTTGGCAGGGTGCGCCCCTGTATTGACACCATCATCCATCAGCCCAGCACTAGTCCTTTATGCTTAAAGATATCCCTTTTCTCTGAGCATTTTCTACACAAAGAATGACGGAATGGTACAGTTCATGATCTGTGGCTTTAATTAACTCTGGTTCCAGAAATGTTGGCAATCCAAGATATGAAGCCGAGTGTCCCACTGTCAACTTGGAATATTAAGTCATATTTGACAAAAATCCCAATATGCATATACAACCCTGATTGTGTTAAAGTGTGTAAAATGTAAATAAAAACAGAATGCAATCATTTGTAAACCAACGGTTTCCATCAACCACGGCCTTACAGTGTTTCCAAGCCCATGTAGGAGCTAAGTGTTGAACCTTGTCCCAACCTTGCTCGCGAACGACTGAGTCTTTCCAGGATTCCCCTTTCATACCCAATCATGAAACTGTTACCAATTAACCTGTTCTGAACAGGTGTTTTCGAGAATTCCACAACTTTTGCAGTCTTTTGTTGCTCCTGTCCCAACTTGTTTTTTTAAACATGTTACAGAAATCAATTCAGAATAAGCATTTGCTTGCACCAATCAATAAGACTGATAAGGTAAAACTTTGCACTTTTTCAACTGAGTATATGTTAGCAAGCATTAGCAAGTTATCGCCGTCATTTCTTGCATATGTTTTGCACAGCGTCCCAACTTTTCTGGAGTCAGGTTTGTACATAAAACAGAGAGTAAATGTTCTAAAAATGTGTCACGCTACCAACATTCAACTCAACTTTTAAAGTGTCACACAAAAAGTGAAGAGATTATGCTGTGTGGTGATGTTACATATCCAGACCCCCATCTCATATAGCTCCTTTGCAAAAATGTACCCTACATTAAGTACATACATAAAGTATATTCAATGAAATGACACCACAGCTTCTTTGTGCCGAGCAAAAAAAAATAAAGGGGAGGGGGCTTTCCAAACTTTCATCTAATCCACTGAATACATCATGTTTTTCAAAAGGTATCACTACCCCAGTTCTCTGACATTCAAACAGCACTTAAAAAAGTTAAATGCACTTAATTTATCTGGCTGACATTTTCAAATATAGTGTCTTATTTGTGATAACATCAGAGGGCATGATCAGCCATGTGATCTTGTATACAAACAATTTGGTCGTACATGTGAAAGTATCGCGCTACTTTATTATACTAAGGCCTAAACTTTATTCACTATGGCAACAAATCATTTTCATGAATTTCTTTGCAAATAGGGGAATAACCGGGGGGCCCTCACACACACAAATTACACGCATATGCAGAGTTATGTGCCTGCATGCACTCAGTTCTAGTGTGTACTAGAAATACTGCTCAGTCTCTCAACAGCAAATTTCACTTTCTCCACAGATTTCACAGCTCAACAAAGTTAGATATTGAAACATATGCTGTTTTAAGGGTCTACAAAAAGCTCCACTTGCCTTCCTGTGACAACTTTCTTCAATCAATCAACCCGAAACATGGTGGCAGGAAAACAGTCTGATTTGGTGAAATGTGTTATTGGATGTCCAGAAGTGGATATGAAAGGGGAATTCTGCACTGTGCATTGTATAAGAGCTGCAGCAGCAGAGTGTGGAAAAGGAGCACGGACACACATTTAAATAAATATAGCCATGGGAGATGCATAATGGGCATTTTCAGGGCAGGTGTGGATGTGCAGCCTATGATCTTTGAAATCAAGCCTCTGCTACAAATCACATGTAAATGTATAATTAAACACTGTACATGATTATGGCAATATGGGGGGAAAAGCAGCAATTAATGTGATATTCACAGAGCAGTACTAGACTGATCTTTTCCAAGTAACCAGAGCATGCTTGGTCACAATGGCCAGAAAGTAGGCCCTTGTTGACAGGTGGAGCTGTGCTGGAGACTCTGTGTTCACCGCTGACACAGTAGGCCAACTATGTAGGTAAGGCTTGTGTACTCGCTAACTGTTCAATGGGACCTAGAATTGTCTGAGCGCTGCTTCCTGGCTTTCAGGTCATACATCTAACTGGACAAGTAGTGTGCCAGTATAAAAACGGCTAGTGTCTGACTTACTTATCATCTAGCTGACTGATTTTCTGGAGACGTCTTCACGTCAGTCTCTCTGTTTGCATTTCCGACAGGTTACAAGTTAATGGGTTCACTGAATGACTTAACTTGCACATTGGTTTGATGAGGTGACTCAGTGACTTAACACAGCAGTGCTACATCAATAAACTGACTGAATCACTCAGTGACATCACCAAACTGAGAGTTGCAGTCAACAGCCACTTTGGTAAAAAAAAAGAAAAAACAGTGATACCTGGAGAAACTTTATCAGGGAAGAGGGCCAGCTAGTCTTGGCTGCTCTTCTAATAAGGAAAGACTAATCTCAAGTTGCTATAACCCAAAGCCTCATAGGATAACAGAGGGCCAACTGCAGCAGCCAAAAGACCTGCAAATGGGATGAATGCAAACAATAGTCTTTAAAAGTAAAGTATCTGAAATATACAGGCCAATTCTGTCAACTTCAGGCTAATCTGTCTTTCCATTTTATTTTAGTTCCTTATAACCCACTTTGTTATCTACACTCGTGCCCTAGTTACCCGTTCATTTCCCTCCTCAAGGTTAGACTGCCCATCTCTACTGTGTCAGAGTTTCTCAGGTATAATGTGTTATACATTTCAGAGGAAGCGGTGGGAATGTGCCAAACCTGAACTGATTAATTAACTTGACAATGCATGTACAGTAGAACCATCTCTACACCTTATCTCAGACCGAGCCACGTTCTTGTATACATGAGATTCCAATCAAACAATCATGCACTAAAACTAACAGCCACATGCACGTAAGTTGCACCAATGAATCAAACACTCCACAGACTCAGGCCTGAATCTCTACTTTAGGAAACATCTTTCTGGGGTGACGGTAGTAATCTGTATGCCTTGTTTTACAGCTGAAACAATGCTTAATAAACTACCTGACCGCATCTGTAACCCTTTCAACTGAGCAGGAAGTGGACATCTAAATTCAGCTTAGCCCCACAAAACATCTTTACGCCAGATGAGTTATTTAGATTACTTTTAAAATATTAAAAAATCTATGTATTTGCACTATTTTCACAGTATAACTTATTTCCCATATTCTTTGATTTTGTTCACATTACCTTTAAGTCTACTTTTATATTGCAATGCATGCCACAGACTACATTACATCATATCACTACTATCACATCATCATAACAATAGGTGTTATGGTACCAGCATGTCACCGATCGGACTGCGAAACTGATCAAATATAAATTGTATATTTCCCCCCACAACATAAGCCTGTACGGTATTTCCATGCTGACTGAGTCTGCACTTTCCAGTTTGGGATTTCCAGGACTTTCTGCCTCTCGAATAACTTCTCTGGTCTCGGGCTCCGGTGGATGAAACCATGCGCAGTGCCCAAAAGCGCAACAGCAACAAATAAAACGTTCCTGGATAAAACGCCCTGCTCATCTCCATACCAGAAACGCGTGGCGCGCTGTGAATGTTCACAAACACGACGCGGGTGTGTATCCAGTGTCCGAATCATAATCCAACCGTATCCTCTGCGCTGTTAATAAAGGCTTTACGGTCATATCATCAGGATCCAGCGGAAAGACGTTTATCAACACATGAGCGACTCCACAATAGCCACATGCACCGAGCACCATGAGGGGAGGACCGGACGGATATACTCCTCTCCTGCTGGCCTGTCGAGCCCTAAAGCAGGTTTAGCCAGTGTGTGTGCACGCATCCACTTACGCATCCCAGGCAGAGCGAAGGAAACCTAACCATCGCGAATAAACTGCGCGATCTTCCGCGTTGATACGGAATCCCAAGTCGGTGCACTACTGGAGAGTGGAAGCGCACGGCGATTGTTGCCGCCCGGGTCCGTGTCTATTGGTTCCCTTTCAGCTGGGGCAGCGTCAGCACACACATACACACACACACACACACACAGTCTCCATTTGCAACTCCATCGCCCCCCATGGGCGTGCGAGGCCGCGGGCTGTGACGCAAATGGCACTGGGTGATTTGCAAATGACATATCTTCCTCAATCAGTGTCGTCGCCGCGGGGACTGGTCCAATTCACCACATATTACACACAGATATATCCATCCGATGGTGGGTGACGAGTAAATAAAGGCGGATGAGCCGTTCGCTCTACGGGGATGCGGTTGCATAACTCAGGAAACTTAATAAAAATGTGCACGGAGCGAGCGATGTGCAGTCTCCGTGGCTGGTGTTTTGTCGTTGTTGCGAGTTGATCGTGATGGCCTGTACCAAAAGCACTCAGCACACGAGTCAGTCCTCGACTTTTGGCCACAGGAGGAACCAAGCGGAGCGTATACACAGGGAGCCGAGTGGCCTCGCTATGGTGGATGTGTGGTGGCCAGTGCTAGGACGCATGCACGTAGCTGACGGGGAAAGACAGGACAGCCGGAGTGGGACTTAGGACCGCATTCACAGGCCATAAAGGGCCCGCATGAATACTATTGTGCTCTTTTATCCAAGAGTCCCCAACTATTTACAAAAGGTTGGCCAACACACACAAAAAATATCGCGGCGAAATGGTGGCGGCGGTTACAGCAGCTGCCACTACGCTCTGCGCAAAGCAGCAAGCACAATCATTGCGCAGCGCCGGACTTCCCCAGTTTTGTGCAAACTATGTGATTCGTCCAAAAGACTTTTATTTTTTATCTAATTTCAGGCTGTCCTCGTCTGGCGAGCGGCGAACCAGAGCGCAGGGCAGTCGCCGTTCTCATGGCACGATTTGCATCGCCCCCCCCCATTATCCCCGAAAATCTCTTTTTACACGCTTATATTGTCAGCCTGAAAAAAAACGCCACTATTTTTGGGCAACAAAGGGGGCAGCTTGACTTGATCAAAGGAAAAGCCAAATACGAAATGCACCTTTCAAGCCGTTAGAGAGAGGCCCCCTTCGTAACGATTGCAGCATGGCAGGGGAGTGCGGCGTAAAAACGAGCTAACCCGAATAAAATACACACAAAGACAAGGTGCAGTGCTGCCACAAATACGTCCATCATCACCCTGGTAATAACACTAAACCATCCCCGGGCGTTTGGATTAGCCTGGAGCCGGCGAGGATGGCGTTATCATGAATGTAAAACGCTGCGTTTTGCGGCTCCGTGCCACCTTTTCCAAGAAGCAGCTTGGCGCACAGGACCGGTGACCCTTCCATCTTTGCGCGTCCTTCTACCGAGCGAAATCGCGAGCTATCTCACATTTTGACGATTCGCTGTTGAATAAAACACATAGCGGTAGGTGATTTCCTCTTCGCGGGGCTGAACGCGGCACGTAGAGGCTGCTACAACTCTCTGAAACTATTCCTCTCCCCGCCGCGGCCAGGCAGAAACAAGAGGGCGATGACGCCATTTTCTGCAAAAACAACCACGCTCGGGAAGCCAGAGCGAAGGAGGTTTTAACCCGCTCCGCAGCCACCCAGCGCCGCCGAATCGCACTAAAAGCAAGTCCTTACCTTGTAGTCGTTGGATGGGTGGTGGAATCGCGTGTTCGACGGGGGGAAACTACGCGGCGGTGGCTACTTCTCGTCCGGAGCTTGTTTATTTCGCCTCCCAGCGTCCCCGGCTCACTCTGAACAAGTTCGGTCTGCGAGCCGCTGTCTTTGTGCACCCAGAGGAGCCTCTCAGCATTAAGCCCGGTCCCTGCGCAAAGGTGCACCCTCTACGTCCGATTTCGGCTGGAAATGCTGGCACTTCGGGGCGACAGTGTGCGAAAAAATCAACGATCCGACCCCTTTGGACGAAGAAGAAGTTTACGATTTTCGAGGTTTTAACCAAAGGCCACGATCGTAGAGCGGATTCATCCACCAAAACGCGCAACACCTTCTCGCAGGACACAGAGCTCTCCACGAGAGCACCACGACGCAAACGCAAACTCAAACAGGAGGGGATACACCCTCCCGAAACTTTAAAAAACTTGTGACAAATCCGTATATCACCAATTCAATGAAATCCTTCCACGTGTGACTGGGTGACCATTTCAAGACCCGACTTCTAAGTGATAATCAGAAATGGTTGGCCCAAATTAAATGCCTTTTATATATAAATATTATGAAGTCTGGGGATCACAAGTTCCTCCGTAAAGGTGATCCACGAGCAGACACACATCATGACCTGCATGTTGGTCAAATGCCCTCTGAATTGTCACATTTGGGAAAGGTTTAAAACAGAGATGTATCAAACTCGCTCGGCATCACGTCCTGCACTATCTGAGTATATGGGGATGCATGTTAATGAACCGTCTTTTATCTGGATGGATACTCCACTGACGTCCCTCCATGGACATCTTAACCAAACTTTGGCAGCTGCTGACAATAAACTCCTCTCTTCACAATCATATATTTTTTTTGTGGGTTTTAAATCTGATTTCCAAAATCCGATAAGCGCTGATTTGGAAAAAGGGGTCTCCAACTCAAGTCAATCAATTATCGACACGAATACCATTAGGCTAATTGTTATTGACTATTTGTTTGGGGTTTTATGTTAACACGGTTTACACTTGGATTCCTCTTTTCTTGTTTGGCAAAGGAAGTTAAAAAAAAAAGAAAGAAAAAAAAAAAGTTTAATATGCTGGCTGGTCATTAGTTCAATGTACAGCAGCAGAAGTACCGTTAGTATAAGCTAGCCTTAAGCTAGTCATTTATGATATATTATTTCGCGTTCAGCCGCACGTACTTTCCCCACCTCACGATAACTTTCCTCATGTTTAACTTGTTTTAAAACAACCCAGAAAACCAAACCTTGAACATGCCCCACTGTGCTGTCGTGTCCCAGCGTAATAAAACGACAGGTGTGCCATGAATTCAACTTCTTCTTTGCCATTTTTCTCGCAAAAAAAAAAAAGAAAAGCTAGCTAGCTTCACTGAAACATGGCGAAAGCTGCGGGTGAAACAAACGGCTAGGTTAGCTTCACGTTTACACTGAAGCTAGGCACATTTCTATCTGACGTTACCATGACAATAATTACATTTATATCATATTGCTAATTTAAGCTATGGCAAGTCCTTACCTTGTTTTCAGACTGTTGAACAGCATCCAGGTTGTTCAGTTCCTTTCAGCTGAAATACAACATACATTTAAATAATGACCAACACCTGTGACTTCTTAACAACATGGCTGCATATTATTCACAATTTAAAGTAAGTGGGCTCCAGATGATAAGCTAAAGTTAGCTAGCTAATGTAACCTGTTTTTCTTGTGTTAAATGTAAAAAAAAAATACACATATACTACATTTATGATGGTGTAGGTGAGTGTACGTGTAAGTGATGATGAGTAGTTTTCATGATGGCCATTTAGGGTTTGTGCTTTGACAGGGAGGTTATGAAAAAGGGTTAGATAGATTCAATTGGGAGTTATTAGTCATGGAGAATGAGGGCTTTGCAGTGACTTGATCTAAAAGTTTTGCAAGTCGGATGGGGATGAATGTGGATTAACTGATTGGAAAAATGGCTGTGGTCAAATATTTAAGCTTATAAAACGTTAATAGTGCGTCAGTAGGCCTACATAAGTGCAGCGGTGTGTTTTATAGAAGCAATAATATGGTGGCGTTATCTAGCTCTGTAATAAGGGTTGAGCGATGTGGCTTTATCAGGACCGATACTGATAATTAGAAATCAAGGGGATTGAAAACGGATATTTGGGGACGATATTGATTTGCAGTAAAAACAACGATCTTTGATGTCAAAATTTCAAACAACCAGTGATCGGGAATGAGTCTCCCGCACACTGTCCACTGCACTTGCTGTTAAGTTTAATGACAACCTAGACCTTCATTGGGGGATCTTACAAGACAATGGGGCAGGCTGTCTTAAATCCCATCAGACACACCTGGACCAACAAATCTACGACACGGAATGAGAACCATTTATTTTTATAAAACATCCTTAAAGTAGAAGTTCATATATCAATCAATACCGTGTGTTTACAATAGAAATAGTATAACATACATAAATGTAATACAAAAGTAGGTTAGAGCTTGATGCGTCTTCAAGAGCATGTGTATAATAATATACATACATATACACATATATGTGTGTGTATATGTATCTATATGTATATTGTTTTTGTATATATACACATTAACATTCATACACATACAAACATAGATCTAGGCTATGGAGGGGTGCAAAAGCTATAACCAACAATTTACTCAAATTATGTTCTTATGTACAATTTTAGGTAGCTTGCTTGAGTATTCCCTTTTTTGCTATTAAACTTTCTCCCCACTACAATTTTTTAAATGCATTTAGTTACTAGTTACTTTGCAGATTCAGATTATTCTGTGTTTGTAGGCTATTATTTGTGACGTGTTACCAATCAGATGTTGTCGTGGGCAGAACGTTGTGCGGGACGATGCTGCATCAGAGCCAGAGTGACACGTTTTTTTTAGTTTTAGTTTGTATATTTCATCTGCAATCTGATACTGATAATCAGTAAATGCTGAATATCGGCCTGATGATTGGCCTGGGCTGATAACGTTTAGTAGAGTAGAATAGTCTTAGTACAATCACCAATCATTATGTAATGTGCTGCTTGGGAATAATAAAGTTACGAGCAGTGATTTAACAAGCTTAGTACCCTTAAACCAAAAGACCACAAGGAAACCACAGAGCTATCTTTATTATTATATCTTATGGTACTTTTTAAATCGTGTATTAAAAGTTACAACTTTTTCATACTTTTATAGCAAGGCTGCCCAAAGTTGGGCTCATGGGCCAAAGTTGGCCCGCCACAGGGTTTGATTTGGCCTACCAGATGTTTTTGGCTGTAAGTAAAATAATAATATTTTGTTTAGTGTTTATGCTGTTTTATTTTTGTGAGGTAAAATGCTTTTTAAATATGTGGGATCTCTCTTTATTAATTTTTGTTTTTTTTGATAATCTGAGCATGGCTGGCACAGGGACAAAAGGTAATCAAGGGAACCTCGTTGGATCCTCGTTAGATGGAAGCTCTGAGAAGCAAGTGGAGCAGAAACAAAAAAAAATTAGGGAACATACAGAGATTTTCATGGCAATATATTTTTTCACGTGTTCTTAAGTCATAAACACAGGAGAGAAAACAATTTAGATCAGACTCAGAAAATGGATCACTAGATTTCTCTCACTTGCCTGTCAGGTCTCCTGTACAGTACAATTTGGCATCTTAACAATGAAATATGATACAAAACAACAGGTGTTTTTGCTTTTGGCTCGTGGTCCACCATTAAGTGTCAGTTTTGGCCTTCCATAAGGAAATGTTTGGGCACTCCTATAATATGCCATAGTATTTGTTTTGGTGACTGAATATGGGCTTATGGATGGTGATTCAGGACAGCAGGGTGTCAAGACCTGAAAAAAACAAACAGTCTGCCAATTCCCCTGCCTGGCAACTCATTTCAATGAGAAAACTGTAGCAGCCAAGTGACATAAAGATTCAAAATGTAAACAATGTGGGTATACACGTTAAACAGCGACTGAAAGCCCACCGTTAGAGATCAATTTAGAGTATATATAGTTAAGCTAAAGCTAAGCTGCTGTTTGATATTTTGAGTTACTCCTTCTACAAAACATCTTGAGCATTTCATAAAAAAAACCCCAAACATTTAATTTAGTCACCAGGATAGGCAACATTTAATAGATATCAAACAGGTTTAAAGGGGCACTGTGTAGTTTCGGGGAAGAGATCCAAACTCAGAATATTAATATTTATAATATTAATGAGGTAATAATAGAAAACTCAGAAAATATGTATTTCTTCCTTAAGTGAATAAACATGCTGTTGTCAGAGGAAAATAAGGTCCCCAGAACACTGTTTTAAGATAGATAGGTGGCAGGGTCCGCCACATAAAAACATTTTAAAACAGTATGAAATTGTCTTGTCCTTTAAGGTCAGTTTGTTTATTGAGTTTATTCAGACATTTTTCTTAGGGCTAAAAAAGAAATCAGTCAATGAAGTTCTTTCTCTCCTGATTCAAATTACTTATCCAAACCTACATAAAAATAACAAAGAAATGCTGCTGACATTCTCAAATCAAAGAAAGAAAAAACACTCAACTCACTGAATGCAAAGTGGGTAGAAGTTGCGGTCATGGGGGGGGTGTTTAAAAAAAAAACTTCTATAAGAGTTATAATCCCTGCCAGCTCTTTCCTTTAGGGCTCACGAGAGCGCTCAACAAAAGGTGCCCACCACTATCGCCTGTACACAATTAACCAAAGCACCAGCATTATTCCATTATCATAAGAATGCTGTTTTGCGATGGGGGGAGAACCTCCTCGGCATTCATGGACGTCGCCACGAATAGAGCCGGGAGCTTTTATCTTCTCAACGACAGGCGGGCTTGCATTCATCACACCACCTAGTGAGATGTTTGGACACTTTTTTTTTTGTGCAGGAAAAATAATCAATTTATGCTGTTAATTTCAATAGCCTGTTTATGATTATAGTATGGGCGACAAGTGGCCTTTGTTTGGGGGGGGGGACTGGGGGACTGGTGAAGATCCTGGAGATTAGGGTACAACTTCCAGTGTGATCCACTGCGTAAACATCAGATTTGTGCACAAATCTCCCACTATTTCTCTTTTTTCATGTATTACTTGTTAGCTTTCCCTGGAAGCTGCACGTTAGCTGCTGTGATTATGAATTCTGCGGACGACCTGTGCTGTAATTGTTCCCCCCAGCAGGAGTATCGGGGAATAAATGAAGGCTAAGTAAGAGCAGTTCCTCACTTTGAGGTTGGCATCATTTTCCATCCCCCCCTGCGCCCTCTTCTCTCTCCCCGAGCGCCCCTGATCTGATTTGTGTCTGATGAGATCTGAGGTCATGTTAAGAGATAGACTGACCACAAGGTGTCAATGTTGTAGGGAATGTGTCTCTCTCTGCCTGTCATTTTCAGTCCATTAATGTGCAAAGAGGGGAAAAAAAATGCGCCGAGGTAAAGCAGGCGGGTAGGAAAAATATGCCTGCTGGATGTCATGCTCAAATAAATCTAATTGGATGTAGCGATTTGTCTGGAGAGCTGTAATAGATGGATGTCGAGCGAGCTGCACATGTAACTACAGCCGGTGCCTCGGTGCTGTTTAATGTGTTTGGGTAAATGGATTTTTGCACATACACAACTTCTTAAAAGGTGTTCTATGGGAAGAGGAGAAAGATCTTCACTGACTGATTTTTTTATGCCTAAACAAACAAACTATCTTCATTTTAATGACTTAATAAGCTGAATAAACAAACTGATCTTAAGGGACAACACAATTTCATACTGTTTGACTCACTGTTTGACTTACTGTTTGTATGTGGCGGACCCTGCCACTTTTCTAGCTTCAAACAGTGTTCTGTGAGAACAGCTTGTTTATGAGGTTAAGGAGTAAACAAATATTTCTGAGTTTGTATTATAACCTCATTGATACCGTAAATATAAAAAAAAAATCTGAGTTTGAATTTCTGCTCCAAAACTAATGAGTGCCCCTCGAAAAATGTCCCAAAACTGCATAATACTAAAAGAGTACAGTACACACAGTTTGTTTTAGGCCCGAATCTTTCCTCTTAAAAGAAAAATTATGTTTGGATATGGGAGAGACATTGTGGTGCAGAACAGTGATCATGAAAAAATAATGCAGCGGCTTCAGTTGTGCAAAAAAACTTTCATAAACTCCAGCCTCAGATTCGAACAGCGGAGCAATCTGTGGGGGATCACAGCGGCAATGAGCGTGCAGTGTTTTGTCAGTTTGTATTTTGCGTTCGTAATTTCAATTTGTCTTCGCTTGCAAAATGCAAAATGAGATCCGGTTTCTATCTGACCTTTGTCACTTGCCTCCTCCATTCCTCAGATAGGAGAGTTACCATGAAGAGGGTGCGTGAGCTCACTCAAACTACATGACCTCATGGGCAGTTTGACTGTTCAATATCAGTCAATTGACATAAAGATTGTAGCCTGCTATTGACATTTTTTCACACGATCTCTAGCCTAAACTCTCACAGACCAGAGAAAAAAACATCAACATTTGGGTTGAGGAGAGACCGTGATCGTTACATCATTGTTTTTTGGGCCTGTTCCAAGGGTCACTGAGTAAAACCCGGAACATGGACGAGTGGTTCTCAGCGAAGATCCAGATCACTCGGTATCATTGTGTTATGACAATGCTGTCAAAAGCCGACAGAGGATTAAAATAAAAGTCCATTAGAACAGAATCAGGATATACTGTGGAGCAGGGAATTCAAACCCGATCAAAAGTCAGACCACGTGTCATTTTCAAAGAAGAAATACCACAATCTAACACTCAAATTCATAAGCAATAAAACATATACACACATAATTTGGAGAGGAAACTTTAATCGGAAAAAATAAATATTGCCCTCCGCCTTTATTTTCTTGATATATTCCTCTGTTTCAGGTGCGTCAGCCTTTGGAGACTGGTTGTGTAGCCTCCAGCCAACAGCACAAGGTCGAGACTCTATATACGACCAGGTTACGATGCCCGTCTTTGCCTCTATCCACTGCTTTCCTCTGCTCTCGGTCTGTTGTAGATGTACAAAGAGCTTCAGCTCTGTGTATCTGTTTGACTGAGGGCGGAGCTACACACATACGCACACACATGAGGCTGAGCATAGTGGCAAACAGGGGACAGGGTGAAGCCCTCACACAAAACTTACATGGTTGTGCGGACTTGTAGGCGTGAATATTTGTGCTTAAGAACGTAACCGCTGTGAAACAGAATCATTTATTGCTTTGTTCTTCACAACACTGCTCCCTCGCTTCATTCACTCTCAAGCTAACTCAACCACCACCATTCTCTTACTATTTGTTTCAAGCATTGAGCCAGGGAGGAAGGGCCAACTATTAAAACATGTGTTTACCAACAGCAATTGACAAATCCTACATAGTATGCCTTTAACTTGGCCAGTATGACCACTAGCTTACAGTTGCTAATGTTAGCGAGTGACTGTATAAGATAGATGTAGTTGAATCAATATTAATCATTGACTTTTTGACTGCTCAAGATACCGTTTTCAACATCACCAAGTTCTTTTGTAAGGGACAGGGGACGCTGTTCAGCAAAGCTGAAATAGGCTCGCTATAAAGTTTATTAGGAATTTAAATATAGCACTAAAATGGGGGAAAGTGAGAACACTATTCTCTTTGTAGACCGCTGCAATCTCATTGTGTTTTTTTCTTTCACTCTCTAGTCACCACTCTCTGGGGGCCTACACTCACATCTGACTCAGACTTGAGGACAAATTAACTGTTCTCCTCGACAGTGGCAAGAAGTGTTTGCAGGGGCTGAATAGAAGAAAATTCACGGTCATTTTTGGTGTGATGTGATGTTTGGTGATTAGAATTATGGGTTTTTGAAACCCTGGATATAAACTGACATTACCAGAATACATTAGTCTTATTTTGTTTGCGCATTATCATGGTTTAATGTGCAATAACTCACATCCGACTGTCCAGAAAAATTATGACACAGGCTGAGGGAAATGGTCCCATTTCTTAGTCAGTACTAATTAGCATTAAAAGGGAAAGTTGAGGCAGTTAAAGGGTAAGTTCACTAAAAAGTTAAAACTCATACATTCGGTCATTATCTTCTCACCTTCAAGCTGAGTGGAAAGTTGCATGAATTCTCGTGGTACGCAAAACGTGTCTGGAGCTTCACAATGTTGCAGATGGGGTGCATGCTAACGATTCTTTCAAGATTTCAGCCTCAAGAAGGGAGTAAACAACATCTGTTCAACTCAATTTGGGACCCCTGGGCTTCCTGACCTGAAGTTGTATGGAGCCATTTTGTATAAGTCCCCATCTACATCAGTTCCTTAAGAGAACGCTGATACGCTGCTTTGCTGCGAAGCTCCAGAAATGTTTAGTCGACCACAAAACTTCACCTGACTTTTTACCATCAGCATGTGGGTGGGTAATGGCTTCAACTTAATAACGCTTCTTATCACATCAACATTCTCTTAACCAGAGAAAATGATCAAAACCATCCTGGGTTTCAACTTTGATGTTCGGTGTAATTCATTTTTCCTTTTAGTCAGTTAGTTGTGCATAATCTACCACAGCACACAAATTACCGTTTTGAATTTTTTTGATCTCGAAAACAGAGGAAGGGCCTTCTTCGAGTTTACCACATTGCTTTGGCCTGAAAATGAAAGTGAAGAGAAGGAAGGAATGTGTTGCTAACTTTATTACTATGAGAGGAAAATGTGTTATTTACATTTTCTTGACCTCTTTCTTCATAAAGCTTCACAGGTAAGTACAAGTGGAAAACACACAGCGGCGCAAATGTCTGATTACTGCAGACAGTGTCCTTTTTTCTCAGGCTCGAGTGGGTATTTTGCTGAATGGCCAGCCGGAGCAGAGATGTCTCAGTAGCCCGCTTTCCTCTGTAAACAATAACAACATAAAATCAGTGCTGTAAAGAGAGAAGAGCAGTGAAATGGCACCGTAGAACAATACGAGGGGACCCATTTGATCCATCTCACAGCACATCAGATCAGTTGCAACATGAGCTGTCGATGCTCTCACCATCTTCCGTGGAGGTCAAAGGTCGGGGACGGCTACATCACCAATGAGGTCTGGTCTGGGATTCAACTTCGTATAGTCTAAGATGCTGAACGTGAGCCAAGGCAGGAGTCTGAGCCCGTGTTAAGTGATTAAAAAGGCTGCATTTCCAACTAACAAGCGGCGTTGATAAAGGAATACAGAATTAGCTCACATCCTACGACAAGCACCAATACAGACTCCCCAAAGATCACTTGTTAAGCACTTAATTATGAGCCCCACAAAATTAGTTTTTTTTTCCCCATTTAATTTCCTCACCAACGTCGGTGATTTGCTGCCTGCCGAGCGATAATGCCAACAGAACAAATGATGCCTTTGTGTCATCAGCCGTTAAGAGCTGGACCTCAACCTGCTGCAAGTCATCCCGTCGTGGAGAAGAAGCTTCAGAGTCACGAGTTAATAATAATAACATGCCATGTTTTAATTCAATACTTGTATGTATGTCCAACACAATCTGACATTTGTTAGCAGAAATGGAAAGCTTCAGCTGCAGCTTTGAGAGGCTGTATGCGAGTCACAAAGGCGCTTTGAGGTAAATGCTCATGTCAGAATGTAACGCAGGTGTGTTTAACATGTTCACCATCTTGGTTTCAGCGTGTTCCTCAAGTTTACATAAACATACACATAAAATTCAGTCTTTATCTGCTCATCCTCCGTGCTGATGGAGTCAGGTGGAGTTTTGTACTCCACGAATCATTTCTGGAGCTTCACAGCAAAACAGTGCTGCAGCCTTCTCCTAAATAACTAAAATACATGGGGACTTGTTCGAAAAATGTTAAACACAGCTAAAAAAACAAACAAAAACAAAACAGCAGGTCTGGCACAATCCAAGTGTCCAGTAGCCCCAAAATTGATTGCCCTAAGATGTCATTTACAGCCTTGACACACTGTTGAGCATGAAAATTTTGTCTTTAAAAGGGATGCAAATAACAGAGACAAGGTGTATGGAGTTTTATTTCTTACTTTTTAGTTGTTCTTTTAACATTTTATAACAAGTCCCCATCTACTTCACTTGTTTCGGGGAATGCTGCAACGCTGTTTAGCTGTCAAGCTCCAGAAATGTTTTGAGGACTACAAAACTTGACCTGACTTTACATCGGCACAGGGGTCAGTAGATAATGGCTGAATTTTCATTTAAGCCCCAGTCGTACTCAGTTTTTTTCTTACATTGTGCCTTTGAGTGACAATTGGATGCTAGCTGTCTAGCTTGCTGTCAGCAACCACCACATACTTGACCTCTTTGTCCATTTTTGGATTAGCCAGAATTAAGGCGGAGTCAGGCACTGGCCAATGCTGGAAACCCTCACCATCGCTGTACCCAGGATGCTGGGGGGGGAGCCCTGAGAAACAAAAGTCTGAAAAACTTGGAAGCAGACAGTTTTTTCAAGACAAAAAAAAGGCAATTACAGATGCAGCTGGTAAACTGTAAGCACAGAATATATAATTCAAGCACCTTTGAGAAACACTGACAGTCACAGAATAAGTGTTTTGCTCTTCTCCAGCACCACAATATCATGTAAAAAAAACATTTGACAGAATATTTGAAATTAACATATTTACAAAACAAACATTCATCATCAGTTTCCTTTCCAACTTAAAAATGGCATCTTTGACTTACAAATAAACACAACAACCCACTTTCAATCATTTAATAAAAGCTTGGATATAAGACCATTTCTTTTTACAGCAAGTGTTCAGTTGATTTGATGGGAAATCAATTTTCTGATCCAACAGCAGTGAGACGGAATGACCCCAACTCTTACAAGGCTTTTTTCAGACATTCACCACAGCTTGGATCAGATACAACAAACAACAACAGTGCGCTGGTCGACGTGCCAGCCCACCACTAATAAACTCTTCATCTTCTTTTACTGTAGTTGCCAGAAACACATTTACAAATATATAGATATAGATTTTTATATCTCAAATATTTATATAAATAGAAGTAGATTAAAGATCTGGGCGTTATGACAAAGTGCAAAAAAAGGAAAGGGGAGGGTTTAAAAAAAAGAAACTGTTAATACCTCCATTAAATTCAACAGCAAATAATACAATATACAACTGCTCTGAACATCAACATCCATGAGCTTTTGTCTTAGTTTTAGCTGCAACAGACTTTAAATTCCCCATTTCTATTACTACAAACAGTAAGTCCAGATGGCATTTCCCAAAAACATCTTTGCGCTAAGACCGCCATCTTTGATCTAAAAAACATGTGAAAAGAGCGGAAAAAGTATTTTTTAAACCATGTTTGCAGCCACTAAACCAACATGAATCATCTACACACTAGAACATCTCTTGGGATGTTGCGTTGAACTGAGAAAATTGTAAATAAAAACAAGAGATTTGTCCATAATGTTTTTGAAGGCATGTTACCCAGTTTACTGATGAATAATGTGCATCTACGGTAAAAATAAAGACCACCGAGCGAGCATCACTGAACTGATCCAAGAGCTGTTAGACGATCTCACACGCTGATGAATAAAGTGTCATCACAGGAAGCACTTGGGAGAAGCATAACAAAAATATGACTGATCACGTACAATTTAATTCATTATTAGTGCTTAGATGCTTTTGAGACAAAAGAATTAAAAAAAAATAAAAAATCCTTGACGTTAATTCCACAAAAGCAATTGACAAGTACCAGGAGGGAGCGTCGCTCACAGCTCCACGCTGCCATCAAGCAAATCAAAATGCTTTCAGGTACTTTACCTTCATCAGCAACACCAAATAGAATAGACAGAGACAATTTTAAGGCTTTTACCCTTTTTGACACATTATGGCATCCATGACACCAGCTTTAAGCAAGGAAATCTCCTCACATTTCATTTTTCTTCTAACTACACAATGTGACATCAACAGTTAAATTCAACTGTGTTAAATGTGTTACTTTAGAAGTTGTTGTAGTGAACTGCTATAAATAATATGCACAAGATTGCATCTTTAGTCATGAATTTTCCCTTTAAAAGGTGCATTATGTAGGAATTTTAATATAAAAAAAAATATACGATAGTCAATAGTACAGATCAGGCCTCTTGAGTATGGTCCTGACTGACAGGACAGCTAGCTGCACAGCTAACTGAGCTAACAACAGCTACAGTTAACGTTTACTCTGGTGATATGCTACCTGCTATTTGTTTGAAGTATGAATTTGACACGGGGGCAATTTCTTACATATTGTACTTTTAAAAGGGGCAATATGTTAGAATGTTAGTTGAAAAAGTAAAAAAGCCTGTCGTGGTCCAAAATTCCTGTGCTAACAGTGTCAACATCAACACCATGGCCCTGAGTTCCCAGTCTGAATTGCTAGCTCAGGAAAAGCTACAATTAGCAGCAGTTAGTCCATTATTTCTTTTGAATTGACCAGTGCTCTATTCTTACATATTGCACCTTTAAACTAAATCTACATGTCTTCAAACAGCGCTTGTTTTGTACACCTGATGCTACATCTTGTAGATGTTTAAAAGACATCTCAGGCTCTCAGGACGACTAGGTTGTATTTTCAGCGCAGTGAACTGCTGAGCTACCAGAGATGAAATGGTACCAAGCCTGATGGGTGCAGCTGGGAAGTAAGTGAAAGCATTTTGACCTGGCTTTGATTTTCCCCACACACAGCAGCCAAGCATTATCGCACAGAGACTAAACCAATCGGTCCTGGAAGATAAAAAAAAGTTTAAAAATATAGCTATAGTTTTGAACATTGGAAGAAGTATGAACAAGGGTGGAACCACAGATAAACAGGAATGTGGTGGCCTTTATATGTAAATAATAACCAGGGCCTGGTTTCACAAAAAACAACATAGTTTGTTGATTAGCGGAAGCTAAATCACACGTCTATTAGGAATACTGGTATACAAACATCACTATCAACTGATATTTTGGACCATCACCTCTTAAATTTGACATCATAAGAGGACAAAGTCTTGAACAAATGAGGCTAACTTAAGTACTTGGGGTCATGTGATGTAAACTCTGTTGATGAAGGCAGTATACAGCTGCTAAACATAGCATAACATACAGAAAACTGTGTACTCTAAGGGATAGTAAATGGTACATACTTTACTATAATCAGGCCCTGTTTACAACTGACATTAGCAGGCATGGACAGCTCTGAGTACAGGTGTGAATGTACCGGAAACGGATTGAGATCCGATCACTAAGACCACATTCAGAGGTTGTCCGGGCCCCATGTGACCACATTCTTTCAGCAGTGTGTATGCACGTGCCCTGGGACGCAGCGAAAGAACGCCTACTCAACTGACACACTGATTTCCATTTTGTTCAGTGCAATGCAAATTATGTGTTTGGGTCCCCTCTTACCTGCCAAGAAAAGCAGAGGATGTTTGTGAACACACATATCTCTAGACCCCCTTAAAGAAAAAAAAGAAAAAAAAAAAAAAAATCACAATTTTTAGAGTTGTTGAGTGAGGAGCACCCTACAAAAAATTTGCAAAATGGCTCCAGTAAATTCTAAATCATTCTTGCTTTCTTGTACATTCAACATTAAATTCAATACATTAAGTTGTTTCTTTCCCAGTAAAAGCATTGTGTCAGCTTTCGTTGTAGCAGCCTATGTGCGACTTTAAGCTAACCTTACCCTACAACTTTTATCAGATGAACACTGTTTCAACAGATTTCACCATTTGCATTAAATTTACGAAAGAAGACAACAGTAAGTGTCAAATTTGACAAATGGAGTAAATTGTTTTAGGCTTCTTCTTTACTTTCTTAAAGGTGCACTGTCATTTTGAGGAAGACATTTTAATCAGAAAATAAAGATCATCATTGAACCAAAACTACATAGTGCCCCTTTAGTATGACATCAAAGTAATATTGCAAAATGTTTATGCTATATCTTGATACACAATATATTTATCTTGATTTTTTTGATACCTCCTTAAAAGACCATCATAAATGCTAAAGCTGGGCAATGAAATCAAACCTCGACACTGACATAGCAACAATGTTTTAAGGATGATTGTTGTGAGATCAAGTCACAAGTGGTCACTCGAGACTCATAAGCAGAAAGACCGCTGCATACTCATAGCTGTCCACTTGTGACTGGATCACCCAAAATGCACATTTATTCCAGGTGTAAACAGGCTCTTATAAACTTTTATCCAATTGGGACACAGCATGCGAGATGCACTTAGAAGCCATCTGAGTGTGTCTTGAGTGATGGAAAAATAACTCAATATAATTGACGAGAATTGGTTATTAGAACTCAGTAAAAACTTTAAGAATTTACCACAGGCTGTTGTTGAAATGGAAATGACATACACAGCACCCTCACTCAAAGTTTGTGTTTGGAGTATTAATTAGCATTCATTTAAAACTTGCTAATGAACAAATTCTTGAAGATTTTGAGAAACCAGGCCAATCAAGGTTATTACACACAAACCGCACTGGGAGGGCAGAAACACTCCCTCTCTTTAGCTCATGTAAAGTAAAGGGGGGGGGAGAACCATTAATAAATACAAAAATAATAACAGATATGTACACATTTTAAACAATACAAACTCAGCATAATACTTTCAACATTTCTTCTAAATGGCATAGAAATTATTTTTTTGCTCAAAAAGTCTCTGAAGCTCAAACCTTGCTGGTCAGTTAGAAGATAATTTCAGAACGATAAATTATTGTACAAAAAAAAAAAAAAAAAAAAGAGATCCAACACCGTAGTAATAATTCCTTTTTGGATCCTGACACACAGGAAGGAGTTTGTGTTTCTCGCAACATGAAAAAAAAAGAAAAAACAATCTTCAATATCGCTTCCTATAGCAAAAATACAATGCATTGACGCGGCTTCGTTGTTAACACAGACGCAATTTCTTTGCTTCCCTTGTGCAAACAGGTCCTCGCGTGGCACTGCAGGAGACCGTTCTGGAGTCGGCGAAGAGGAAAGCGAGGTGAAGCGAGGGCAGTAAGTGCACTTTGAACACGGGTATGCTGGGATTGAATGGGTAGATGGGGGGAGAGGAAGAAAAGAGAGAATTGTAGAGATATTGACAAAGATGCGTGATGTTAAAGAAATGTGGTGAGACAGAAAGAAAAGATACTGAAAGGGAGAAGGAGCTGGATAAAACCCAGCTACTACAGCTGCTGCTCTCTCTTCCATCGTTGAGGAAGAGAGGAAAATGTAAAACCAGAGAGGAAAGCGGTAACGAGGGGGTCATTAGAGCTGGTATAGCTGAAGGCTTAATCCTACAGTAGCCGTGTCAGTAGGTCCTTCAACCATTTAACTCCCATAAACAATCACAGACCTCTTTTCCTCATCAGCTGAGCGGGCACAGCAAACCAGGAGAACAACCAGAACACAAACTGTGATTGTTTACAAAAATTGTACAGTGGTGGTGTTGTCAACAATGCCATGGAAACATTGTGAGGCAAATTCCCTTTTCAGAGGATTAGTCTTTTTGGATTCCACCGTCTTGCTCTGTAAAGACCGCGACCACAGTGATGGCACAGCAGCTTTCCATCAACACGCTCCGTAATTAGGGTGGTGGAAGAGTGAAAGTGAGCGCTAGCCAACTGTGTGGGCTCCAGAGAGAGCCCCGATGTCACAGCGCGTGAACCGAACTGTCACTGGGTAAATGGGGGTGACATCGCCCAGATGAAGCAGTCTGATTGGTGCCGTCAGTGGAAGAGTGGTGGGGTCAAAGGTCACAAACGGTGGTGGCCTGAACAGCTGCCCAACATTCAGTCCATGGAGCTGGTTTCTGTCAGTGATGCAACTTGGCCTACAGGGAGAAGAAGACAGAGGCTGATTTACTGCTGGGTTTTTACTGTGCGTGTAAAACAACAGCTCACATTTTTTTTGGAAAGCTAGATAAAACTTTGCAGTGAGCAACACATTTAAAGATGCTTTAAGACTGCCTTTTCCCACTAAAATCAACACGGCGGCTCTGAAAAATGCAGCAGCCTTACAGGGTGGCCGATCCGATCCAGTATCGGTATCGGCTCCGATACAACGTAATTCACAGTGCAGAAATTTCCGATCCAACCTGCGGAGATTTCCGATCCATGAGCCACTCACTCGTGACTCACTAACGCAATTAAACATTTAAAAAAGCACCACGTGAGAGAGCACGAGGAATTTTTAGCCAGGGGACAGAAAGACAAAAGGAGCCATTAGGTATCACTTCTGGAGTCATTCCAAAAGCAAGGTAAACTCCCAGCAGACAACGTTAATTTGTGCTGATCAGATGAAGCAGCCCTTTGTATTTTAGTAGTGTTTACTTGATTTGTATCAGGTATTTGTATTAATATGATGGGTATTTCTTGTTTTTTGGAATTTAATAAATATTGACAATCAATTTGAAACCCTTACAGTTGCATATTTGTTTTCAGGATGGGATTTTTCCTGTTTTTCTGCCTTTTGGGACATACATGCATACATACGTACTTATCATACTTGCCTGTAGAGAGGAGTTTATTTCAGCCTCATATAAAATCAACAATAATGACAATAATAATATTAAAGCAAACAGAGCTCTGGTATCGGAATAGTATCGGTATCGGCAGATATCCAAATTCAGGTATCAGGATCGGATCGGATCGGAAGTGAAAAAACGTGGATCGTGTTTTAGAAGATACAATTTGTGCTTCTGTATTTTTGCATGCCAAATCCATGGACACACAGAGTATGGTCAAATTAACCACATGTTAAATGAGGGAGGCTAATGAAATAAGAACCGCGATCCTGTTCACTGTTCATTTCTCACCCAAATGTTTTCAGAAACAGATTTTAGTGTGCTGTTTAGATGTAATGTCATATTGCTCGTTACCAGCTGGCAGCCTTACTGTTTCCTGGTTCATGACGGACAACTAGCAAAAAACGAGACCGCTCAGTGCATTCTGATCCTTGTAGGTTTTCTACCTTTTGAGCAAAACGACCATGAAGCACCAATTTCAATTTCATTATTCACAGCACAGACAGCTCACTTCTAAGCAGGGTGCATCTTTCCAGCAGTGAAATACTTATTTAATGATGGTTTGGTACTGACACAGAATGCCAGAATTTTAGCATTACATCTGTTATAACCCAGACTGCTGACAGTTTAACAAGGATAAGAGTCTACAGCCGCGCTAGCAGCTAGGCAGAGCTGTGATTTGAGCAAAGTGTGACCGTCAGCATATAACATGCTCACGATGACAGTATGAACATGCTGATGCCAGTGGTGGCAGGTAACTAAGTACATTTACTCAACTACTTTACTTAAGTTACACATTGAGGTACTTGTACTTGAGACACACTTTTTATTCAACTACATTTATTAATGTTCTACTTTGCAGATAGAGATTAACAATACAAGATATTGTCAACAAATAAACGATGATGCATTATTATAGCTCAATAAGTATGAGTATATGTGGTAATATAAAATAATTTAAAATTAGCCCCTTTATAAGCTGCAACATTTAAGTGATGTATTGTACACGTGACTGCATCAATATCTATCAGTATTACTCTGTAATGGGTAATTTCTGCATGAAGACTACTTTTATTTTTGGTATTCTTAGTCTATTGTGATGCTAATACTTTTCAACATTTCCTTCAGTAGAATCTTAGATACTTTTACTTGTAAAAGAGTAGTTCTACACTGTGGTACTGAGAGTAATACTCAAGTGCATGATGAGGACTTCTTTCCTCACTGGCTGAAGCTATGCTGGTACAATGTTTACCCTGTTCAGCACCTTTACTTAGTGTGTCAGCATAACATTTGCAATATTAGCACTGAACATAAAGTACAGCTCGGGCTGATGGGAATGTGTTTATTTTTGCAGCCATTTGCTCATAAACCAAAGCACAATTTTGAGCCGATGGTGGCGTAGAGGAAAGGTCAGGAGATGAACAAAAGTCAGTAGGATTCATTAAGGTGGATTCCTACCTGTCTTGGGGACTCGGCCCCCGAAGCCAGTATCCCCCCACCATCGCTTCCATTCCCAAAGAGGCTCTCCAGTCCACCCGGCCTGCTCAGCTTGCTGGCCTTCCCTCTGTAGGAGCTTGGACTCCTCCTCTTCCTCCCCTCCGCTCCTCCCCCATAAGCCAAAGGTCCGGAGGGGGGAGCCAGGGGCTGATGGGCGGCAGAGGCAGGCTCCTTGTTGGCAGAGTACGGTAAACTGGTGGTGCCAAGTTCACGACTGAGGAGGAAAAATTGCCATTAATAATATACAATACGCTCTGGTTGACTTTTCACTGCACAGGAGGATCTATTTGGGATCCTATAAAATCCTCCGAGCAGATTTCATAGTGCTGTATATTCTAGAGGAAAGCCAAACACCTGTCATCATAGCCTCTGCACTGCTGGCACTGTCCTCTATGTTTACACTCTGCTCCACTTTTAATAAATCACCCTGTTTCTCTACATACTGTGCTATGTCGCGCTGAGCTGAGCCTGTATTGTGTTGTTTGTGGCCCTGGCGAGGATCCCTTCCTTTGTTAGACCAATAAAGACAAGAAGATTTTACTTGGGTGGCAATATGTTGAGCACATTTAGCTGATGCTCTTCTCGACAACACAAACTTAGTTTTACATTAGTTTCTGCGACTGTCTAAACTTTTCACTGTCCTGTACCCACCTGTTTTGTGAGTTGTGGCTATGAGACCCTTCAGCTCTGGACAGCCAATCGTCTCCGCCGCTCCAAAGCCCGCTCCCCCCACGCCCGAGTCCCTTTTTCCTGGCTGGGCTTGCTGCTACCCCTCCTGAACCTTGTAACGTTGGATGATAGCTGCTGCCGTTCCTCTTGTGATTATCCACAGTCGGAAACAAGGAGGAAGAAGAAAAGGCTGAGGAGGAGGAGTAGGAAGAGTTCTTTCTCTTCTTGGACCCTGCCGCCGAATCCTCAGCGTCTTTGGATGGGCGGCTGGCTTTATGCGTGCCGTTACGGGCTTTACCCAGCGCGGAAACTGGGGCGACGGGCTG
>OMLP01008736.1:17804-36372 GCA_900302685.1 Spondyliosoma cantharus | reverse complement strand
AACACTTGTACCAGAGTGTTAAATACTTGCCTCTGTAGGCTTGAAAAGTAGCTCTGAAATGTTTGGAGCTTGCACCTTCACAGTAGATCACAGCTGTAATTAGCTTAAATTCACAGCAGTTATAGTGGATTCCCGTGGTGGCCCAGTTCTGTGGTGTTATCAAACGGTGTAACCCACTTCTCCCCGACCATCGATATATTACAAGTACTTCTCTTTTTCTTTTAGAATATGGGTAATTACAGTCATTGTTGTCATTTGTGATCAATCTAAGCAAATTATTTACACACAACAAAGTATAGTAGTATATTTATTTGAGATTGTTGTGAGTGATACGAAGAAATTATATCTGGGAGTGCAAATTAAAAAAACAAGCCCAACTCTGTCAAAAGTGTGATCAATGACATACAAAGCACTTTTTGGGAGATATTTTGAATCCTGAGATTTTTGCTTTGCATGTATGGTGGCAGATCAAGGGATTAAAAGCCTTTTCTGGAATATCTTGAGGGAATTTGGAGATATTGACTGCTAACCAGATGACCTGCCGAACAGCGACAGTGTTAAAGTTTTGTCAAACAGGACACTGACAGTGTTTTATTTTAGCCGGCGCGCTGATGCAGAGTTTACATTGCTGTGGCGTCTGCTCCTCCCTGTCTTCCTGCTCATCAAACACAATGTTTGTTCAATTCTCTGCCACCCGTCCTCCGTTGTGTGATAGATGTGGAGTGTAATCGGACATGAGAGCACTACAACTTATCTGTCGTCTGGTGTCCGTACAGGTCAGCACATAACACTTGTGTGTCCTCCTGTCTGAGTGCCGGTTGCTGTATCTTCTTTTCTGAAATGTTGACGGTAGACGGAGATGAAGTACAGAATGCAGTCCTTTGCGAGGAAACTGAAAGCGGCAGTATTTGTGACGAGTTGGGAACGAGACTCGACAGTGAACTATTTTATAAATTTGAGCTTTAAATTTCTTGTTAATTCAACTCCCATGAATCATCCAAAAGTTCTTACATGTTTTCAGGTTTGCTTTGATTAGCCTACGAATGCTATTTTTGTATCTGTGCCTCCTGTGATAAACATTGGTACAGCTGTTTGCGTTGTTGAAGGCGCTTTTTAGTGGAATTTATACTGAATGGATTTTAAATGAAATAAATTTTAGCGACACTAGAGCTGCGCTTTCTTTCTAAACAGCCGGAGGATGAAGCTGCAGCAGTAAGTCACACTCTACAGCACACAGCTGCCATTTAAGCGTCACATATCTATCAGTACGTGTTTGTGGCAGAACGACCCTCCAGGATGTATTTTAGCTGTGAAACATCTGTAATGGGATGCTCCCTCCTGAGAAGTCTAATGACACACCAAGCCTCTAAATCTCCTGTAACAGTCAGGCCAGGCTTTTATGTCGGGGCTTGTCCCCCCCAGAGAATGTCAGGAGGGAGAGTTGCATCAGATCACGTGTTATAGTCAAGACACTAGCTTCTATTCAGGATAACCGGTATTAATAATAACCGTGAGGTTTATAAGAATTGAATATTGATATCCTTTTAATAATACACATATTGTTATATTGTGAAAATAATCCAGTGCAATACAGCAATAGGCCTCAAACTTGGTCAAACTATCAGTGTGAACGTCAGCACCTGTTCATCACATCAACTATCAACACATTACACACATTTCCATATTTTTACAGATTTGAGATGTAGTGGTTGTAAAAGTTAAGATGTAATTAGTACACTTGTGCATGTTGCTATAATTAAAGTATTAACATCTGAAAATTTCACACAACTGTATTTTTCTGGCTCTTTCCTGCTCTTTCTTATTCAAGCTTTTTATATTCTCTGCACACAGGTACAGACTCACATACATCCAGTTAATGTGTATCTAAGGATAGAATAACAGTGTGACTCACACCAGTTGCCATGGCAGCATGTATTGTGTAAAGGGCCACGAGTTTGTCGATGGTTGTTTTGAGTTTAGTTTGACTGACACACTGTTCTGAGTTGGAAAAGGTTTGGCCCTCGTGGTTTAAGACAACTTTTTGTTTAAATCCTAACTACTGATTTCTTGACAACACTTTTGGTTGGTAGGTGTGTGTTTGGGCACTTCAGAAGTAGCTCCTGTTTAAACCATTGTTCCAACAGCAGGATTTTAGTCTGAGTGAAGAATCGTTTAATATTTTACTCGTGTCATTTAGTGTGTCATTACCGCCTTGCTCAAACAAGAAGCTGCAAGAAGTAGCAGGATCTGAAAACATGTGCTCTGCATTGATCTCTGTCAGGATTTTACAATCGTGCTGCTACGCTCTGCTACATGCTACATTTCAGGGCATCGCTTTGGCAGCAGAGCAGCAGGAAGGCAGGTGTGGGCTTGCTTGTGTAACACTACATACTGAGCTTTGTCTTTATTGTATCGCTCTTATATCCTGATACACTATCTTACACAGTTGGAATCCAAATCATTCAGGGGCCCGGTTCAGTGATCCGTCTGAATTAGCACGCGCTGTTTGTATTTGTCTCTTGGCTGTCAGTCTGAGTTACATCACTGTCTTGTCTACTCACCGGTGCTCAAAATCGACACTGTATGTGTGTGTGTTCTTACATTCCTGAACCAACTCTATGTGCAGCAAACGTCTTTATGATTATATAAGATAGAGGTTAGCTAAAGGTGTTTTTATAACTATACATCCGACGTATTTCACAACACTGATTATCTCTTTTAAATATAAAATATCACCTCTTAGATCATATGACTATAGATGTTCTCCCGTTCAGGCAGCTTTTAGTTTAGCAATGCAAAGATCAACTTGCGACTTTCAGCAGCTAGGTATCTATTTTTTCATCTTCTCTTTTGTTTAAGTTGTATAATTGTTGTGTAGTCATGCAGTGAGTGCAGACTATTGTAAGATTTACGAGCCTGTGGGAGGACTTCAGAGTTGTAGCCGGACAACGACCTTTAAATTATTGTCATTAAACAGATTGTTATTCTCTTCTTCATGATATCGGTGTTGGCTTGCTGCCTTCAGGGTTTTATTTTTTAGACAAAAATATCAAAGCTCTGAAATCTCTGCTGCTAACTTTTATCCCTTGAAGCTTTCTGCACACACCAGCAAAAAAAACAGTTTCTGTCCAAAAGCTGGTCTCTGCGATGTAAATGAACACGTGTAGCCGTTAAGCATAATGAATAACAAATGAAGGAATCGCCTGGAGATTATTTCCACTGATCTGATATAAGCACTTATTTAAATGTGAAAATGTGCACTGAATGGATTTGCTGCCTCTTTTTACCTCTACAAATAACCTGCAGTGCAAAAACTCACAGGAAGGACAGAACCAAGTTGAAAAGTTCAAGTTGTGAATTCACACTTTTCCTTCCAGCTTGACATTCACCGACTCAGTCTTTGTTTCTGAACTTGGACTTGCGACCTTTTCAATGGCAGACACTTTGAGCACAAGACCAATCTGTGTGTGTGTGTGTGTGTGTGTGCACAGAACTGATGTGACCCATTTATTGAGGTCTAATTCCAGGTCCATTTGATTCAGGCCACGATAATTGGACCTTGCCAGCAGGAATAATGAAATCAGAGCTTGGACCTCTCATTCCACTCATCAGGGTGTGTGTGTGTGTGTGTGTGTGTGTGTGTGTGTGTGTGTGTGCGTGTGTGTTTGACAGAAAAGGACAAACTACAACATGTGTGACATGAGATTGAGTCACACAGACAGTTCATTTAGGCGTCTCCACAGCTATCTGGAGAATGAATTGTGTGCTTTTCTAACCCGTATTTATCCAGAGGCAGTTTTCTCCTCTTTGTTTGTTCATGATGACTGTGATTTACATTCCTGTGTTTATAATCAGGACACTTCCACGCTGGTTGTGTGGTCTGAATTGTGCCTTAAAAAACCTCAAGAAGCTAGAACAGAGTCTGCCTAAATGAGGTGGATTGGGATTGGGTCCAGCCAGACTGTGGTACGTTTAAAATGATGCCCATTAAGATGTTCATCTAAATACATCTTTCAAGACACAGACAGCGTAAAAAAACACATTTAAGAAACTCCTCTTAGCAGCTGTTTCTTACTATCTCATGTGATGACTCCTGGTTATTCATCTCCTGATTTAAGAAATTATGCTTTCTGATCTGTCCTTGGAAGTTGATCTGATTGAGTCTGATATTAGACATTCATTTCTGTTACATGATATTATTCGTATCATATATCTGAAGAGGGAGCAAGCCCTTTTCCTCTGAGTCCTTAATGTCTCACCGCCATGTTTGTACAGGGTGGCTGGGGCTCAGGAGGTAGAGCAGGTTGTCCACTAATCGAAAAGTTGGTAGTTTAATCCCCAGATCCCCCAGCTGCACGTCAGATTGTCCTTTGGAAAGACACTGAATCCCAAATTGCTCGTGATGAGCAAGTTGGCACCTTGCATAGCAGCCTCTGCCATCACTGTATGAATGTGTGTGCGAATGGGTGAGCAAGACAAGAAGCCCAGAACAGACAAACCAAACAATTTGCTCACGAGAGGGCTTTTCATGTTGTTTGCATTTTTGTGGCCACTGTAGAGGAGTTTGAAATGAGGGGAATTCCTTTAGTTTCAATAAACAAACACACCACTAGATGCTACTAAATTCTACACACTGGACATGCTTTTTCTTCAAGGATCATTTTGATATCATTGGGCTGTATGGATGCTTTTCTTGTTATTCAGTAGATTTGGGATGCCAGCAGCAGCTTAATATCTGAAATCTTAATGCAATTCAGACATTAAAAAAATAAAATGAGAAAACATGTGGTTTAGAAATCAAGCTTCAAAAACATTTTTGAAAACTTCAAAATATGTTTTTCATTAATTGTAAGTATCTCCAGTGAAGCAGTTGGTACATTTCTTCTCTCATGCGCTATGAGCATGAAGAAATACCAAATTGTGTCGAGTTTTCACATGATTCATCCTCTTTTTCTTTTTTACTTGGAAAGTTCATTTCTTTGTCGTGAGGATGTATCTACTCTGAAACGGTTGCTGTGGAAGGAAAGTCAGGCTTGGGTAAACTTGTCAGCACGAACAGTGTGTCAGCTGTAGCATCGTGCAGCTGCACGAGGACAGTCAGGATGTGGGTTTGCACTGCTGCATGTGTCAATACGTGGACATGTTGATGTGGATTTGTTCGTTTTTTTCTACTAATGTACACAATATGGTACTGTACACATGGTGGGAGGAAACTGAATGCATTTGGTAATTTGCTTATTCAGTCAACTGTTGCTGTGTAGACAGGAAACAGCATTTGTTTATTGTGAATATCTGACACAGGAAGATAGATGACTTAGTTGTGTTGTTGCAATATGCATGGAGGTTTGTTCATGGTTGACAAAGGATTTTCTATCTCAGATACATAAACTTTTTTATTGGAAAACAAATATAGAATGTCTCATTGCGTCAGCCTTCAACAGAATAAGAATCAGAAAAAGCTTTTTCGTTTATCAAAAGGAAACAAATTAGAGCAAATGTTTGCAGGCAGTCTTTCACTGCTTGTTTTTAAAGTTAAAAGTTAATGGACGTTGGAATGAAATAATCTTTGAATGTGTATGTAGAGGCTAGAGGGACTTTATATCAGCGAGCTGATGGGAGTCGTTAGGTTCCGGTGTGGGTTTCCTTCTAACTAAGTCAGTGCTGAGATCAGATAGCTGGGACTGGGTGGCGCCTGGTATTTTGGTTGCATTGTAGATTAACTTGATCTAAAGTATAGTCACAAATTTGACATTTAGATAACAAAATGTCTGGTCGAATCAAAGTAAAGAAACTAAAGGAATCAGGACTGATTTCTGCCACTTGGGGTCTTTCAATCCAAACAAAAGTTAGAAGTAATTTAGGATCATGGGAGTTGTTGTCTTAATTGCAGCCACCATTCCTGATGAAGATCTGTTTATGTGACTCAGACAGAAATGTTCAAGGACAAACAGTGTTTTGGAGTTTTATTAACGTTAAGTTAAGTCATGTTTCCCATCCTCCTTCCTCACCCTCTGACTTTCCCAGAGGTCAGAACAACAGAAGACCAAATTAAACGCACCATTTCCTTAAATAAAATGACAGATTTCTGGGTTTTAACATGTGTTTTTATTAAGAAAAGATAAGACTTCCTCTTACTGGGGGTAAATTGAATATTAAAAGGAGTGTTTTAGTGTCTTGCTTGAAGGCACTTCAGAAGACAGATAGTTAGATGTGGGGTGTCGGGGGAAAGTGGGATCAAAAGTGGCATGTGCTATAAGCTTTCTGTTGTGCATTTATTAACCAATTGTTCCTAAAAACACTCTCAGCATTTTCTCTCAGCAAAAGTTTTAAAAGCTTGATTATACATTATGGTATTAGACATGAACAAGATTTGAATCAGAGAATAGACTTGAACTATTTGAAATCCTTTGACATACACTGTCCCTCAAGAGGCAACGGACGAAGAAGAGGGACACATCAGCCTCTCAATGTAAAGTCTGCTACGTCACAAATGAAGATGAATGATGAACCATAAATCATCTGTGCAGGGCGCTGGGAAGGCCAGAGCTGAGAAGAGAAGTTGATTTAGTGAAAACGGAAAGTCAGAGAGAGAGAGGGGAGGGGGTGGGAAGTAAAGCAGGCGAGCTGAAGAGGTTTCAGTGCAACTGAAGCTTCATCACCTTCTATTTGACACTCTGACAACTTCGTTTAAATCTACAAAATGATGAGTTGCAGGAAGACAGATGAGGGAACAGGGAGAACGACTAGTGGACAGTATGAAGCCAGCTGCATGCTCAAAGCTCAGTCTGCGTTTCTCATCTGGTCATCAGATTGCAAACAGCAAAGCAAAGTTAAAGGAGATTATAGAGCTATGCGATGGCACAAATGGTCATTCAGCGAGTCACTTTAAAAAGCTCAAGCCAACACACTACTTGGACGACTGTATAGGTAAATTGTCAGTGACTCCCAACACGACATGTATCACCGTTTCTAAAACAACACGACTCTTGCAGCTACCAGCAACAGATGAAGCAGAAAGTTGTTGCCTGGTCACAGTTTGGTTAGGTTTAGGCACTAAAACTACTTGGTTAGGTCTGGTTGCTTTCTGATGAGGAGGATACACACTACATATCCACAACGATTGATCCAAAGAGGTTTCATGGTTTGACTATAAGCTAACAGAAGTGATACCAGCCCAGACATCCTCATTAGACTCAGATGAGTGTTTAGAGAACTCATTGGTTGTATCCTGCACAGCACATTGTGATATGTAATTAGTTTTGTCTTTTACTTCTTTTTAGTTTGCTCCTTCCAGCGTGTAACACAATGCATTTCACCTGTAAATATGTGTTCTCTTCTTGTCCTCTCTCTTCTTTACGTTGTTCATCGTCTCTCCTGCACCATGGGAATAATGTCAGCGACTGTAATTATTTTCTCCTTTCCTGTAGCTGTTTTCGTGCTGTAAATATCTGGCCGCTGTGTGGTTCCCTCTGGGTTTTCAGAGCCGACTGTCGCACTCTCGTTTTCCTCCAGATTGAACAGAGAGAAAACTCACTCGTCCTCTTCCTCTCTTTATGGTTCTCGACTCTCTCACTTTTTTCCTCTCGTTATCGCTTTTTCTTTCACTTTTGCTTCAAACTGTTAATTGCTTTTCTCTCTCTTTGTTGCTGTTTTGTCACATTCCTTCCTGTCTTTCTGTCAGACTTTTCACTCTTTAATTTCTTCCTGTCCCTTGTCTTCTCCTTCCTATATCTTTTTGTTTAGAGCTGTACGTCATTATTGTCTTGCCTTTTGTCTTGTTTCGCCTTTTTCCGCCTTGTTTTCCTCATTAACAAGGTCTTTTTCTTTCCCTTTGAGTTTCTCTGTGGCAGATGAGTTGTATTTATCCTTGCACATTTGTTCAAATGATGCGCATTTCCTCTTGGCCATCACCTCCTGTCATCTTACGTCTTCTGTTATCCCTCAGATAAGACAGCTAATTTCCTTTTTCATGCTGTTATTTGTTGGGATTGTGATGACAGTGCTCTCTTATTTCGTTGTTGCTTGCTTGTTTTATTGGTTAACCCTGAAAAAAACATGACTTATCAGAATTAAATGATAACAATTGATGCTTTTTGCCAGTCAGCCTTTATAATGAACCAACCGCAGCTTCCTGTAGCTTCTGTCAGTGTGACGTCAGTGACTACCAACCTCTCCTTGAAGTAACACTTGAAGTCCTCTTCTTTCTGTTTTATGGAATAACACTTACACTGGGCCTTCATCATGAGATGCAAATACAGTTCCTTTAAAATAAATAAAAAATACAACTCAAACAGGACTACAATGCTCAACATAGATAAACCTCTTGAGTATATTTCATATGTTAGTGATTAAGAATTACTCGTGTGATTTTTGTTTCCGGCTTCTTTGAAGGAAAAGAGCCGTGCAGTCAGAACAAGGAGCAGTAAAAGCCATAATGACTGACACTGTGTCTCACTCTCTCCAAACCACACACACACTAACACACAATCCGAGCACCTCTTCACAGCTCTGTGTAGAGAGCGGTGTGAGCTAAGCCTACAGAGGTGACGACGTACCTGTGAAAATAATGTCAACAGGAACCCGCAGCAGCACGTTGGTGACAGGTGTGTCGTCGCTGATGCAACCCGCGTGACACAGTGGGGCAGGTTTAATACCACCTCATGACAAAGCAGCATCACCTCCACCATTTTTCTAACACCACTGTACTTTATCACCAGACAGCATCCAAAATTAGATCATCTTTTTCGGCTGACAGCGGCTCTCAGAGGGAAGCAGACTGCAAAGAAATCCAGAATAATTGATGAACTCTTTGTCTTTATGTCATAACCGAATCTAGTGGTTGGTCAAACATGTTATAAAGGCAGAATATCAGATTTAAACATGCAAATTATTGACTTCTACAATTTTACTATTGGTGGCTTCAAATCTGTTAATAATTGGTGTGCATCTGTTTTTAATTATTTTTTACCTTGGTAATAGAATTTGAGTTAATATGACCAAAAGCAGTAGTCATGAAATTACTTTTGTTTGTAGTAGTAGCAGAAGTAATAATAACAGCAATAGGAGAACTTAGCAGTGTGATTTGTCTGAGCATGAATGAATAATCTGAGTTTCATTGCTCTCAATACATTTATTTGAGACAGAAATCCTTTAATGAAGAAACAAAACCAACCAGATCCAATATTTAGTCATTACTGTTATCTCATTAGGATGTTGTGGTAGCCGTACATTTCAAGGTTAGTTTACTATAAATGCATGATTTGGGGCTGCAACCACAACTCAGTTAATTCATTAATCGGATAGTTGATGGGAGACAGTTAGTGACAGTAGATGAAGAGTCTTTGGGTTTTGGACTGTTGGTTTGACAAAAGACGCAACATGAAGACGTCATTTTGAACTCTGAGATTGTGCTGAGAACAATTTTCACAATTATTTGACATGTTGTAGACTAAATGATTCACCTATTAAGAAACAATCATCTGATTTATAGATAATAAAAACAAATCCATAGTTGGAACTCTACTGCCTGTTTTGAGTTGGGTTCTCAGATTAAACCAGGTCTCTGATTTACTTTGATGTGATTGAATCACAGTCATGAGGAGCGTATGGACGTATTTATAAACCTTTAGAAACCTTTACCTTGAGTGATAAAGTGTGGCAGCTGGTGATTCATCTGCCACTGAGAGATTTCATAAGCATTTATTTCTGTGCTGGTGGAGAATTTAGTCTCCAGGTGCAGCTAACTCAATACATTATACAAATTATAATACTTTATTTCAGACCAGTATTAGCCTGCTGCTCTGAAGACGGTGCAGCGCTGCCTCTGAGGCCATGTTTCCTTGTAAGATGGACAGTTTGTCTTTATGCCTCCTGACATTCCAAAGTTTTTAAATCAATCCCTCATTATTATGTGACAGTGATGGATTATAGCTCTGAAGTCAGCGGCGTGTCTCTTTACAGTTTGTGGGTTTGAAGACACGTAAGTAGTGTTGTATGTAGAATCACCTTCAACAAAATTAATCTTCCATTCTCTACAGAATTAGATAAAAGTTAGCTGTCTTGTTTCTTTGTTGTGGACTCATCACTGTGGTCAGTCAGTCAGTCAGCCAGCCAGCACTGATTTTCTCTACATGAGTTTTTGTAGATGAAGATCTTTGCTTTTTCTTGTGTAGTTAGTAGGGGTGCACGATCCGATATTAAGATCGGATATCGGCCCGATATTGACAAAATAGCTGAATCGGGGATCGGACAAATTAACAGATCCACGGGCTGATCCAGTTTTTTTAATTTTCCTCCATCGCAGCACATCCTACAACTACATTTTATTTATTTTAATTAAATGAATAAGAATTCAAATATTTTTTTTACATGTTTACATTGTTTGGTAACTGTTTGATTATTTTGTCTTAGTTAGGAAAGTCTGGTGCCTTTAGTCTCTTCCACATGGTGGAAGGAAGGTATAAGGTGGAAGGTATACAGTTTATTATTAATTCAACAACGGTATCAGATCGGTATCGGGTATCGACAGATACACAAAGCCCAGACATCGGTATCGGGACTGAAAAAGTCGGATCGCTGCATCCCTATTAGTTAGTTAGCATGCTCTCGTTGGTGCATCTCCAGGTTATGTTAACACGTACCTCATAATGATTCAAATGATTTCACTGAATATACGAGGCGTTAGACACATGAACAGGTTATCTGCTCTTCTGTTTTTTCTTAAATGAAGTGAACACTTACCTGTTGTGTGTAATCACCTGCTGTTTTCATATTTTTCCACTTGTCTGTTTCCCCCAGCAGAGTGTTGACTGATGAAATGGAGGAAAAGTCACATTTTCATCTCCACATGCATAAGAAAATCACTGCTCATGTGCTCGGTGTTCCCCCCGCTGCTCCGGCACCGTTCTCATTGTCCGGTGATTCATGGGGGCAATCAGATCGCTCTCCTGTCACACTGAGCCGTTCCTGTGTCATTATGGAGTCATTTAGAGCATCCTCCTGTACAAAAGAGTCTGTGGATAATTGTCCCATTACAACAGGGAGATGAATGGTTTGAGTCTGTCTCAGTGTGATTCCTGATACACACTGATTACACGTGGCCCGCCCAGCTGTTTGTGATATACTGTTTACATCAGAGACATAGAGAGAAACAACTCCAGTCACTGTTTTTACTTGCAACTTGCCTCGACACAAAATAAATGACTTGAGAGTCCAAATAGAGTTCAAGACTTGTGACTTGACTCATCTTTACGTGAGACATGATGAATTAAAGATTTGTCGATGCTCATTTTATGTTTTTAGTTTAATTATTCGCCGTCTGGCTGTCGGTATTTTTTTGTTTGATTATATTCATTTTCCCTTTGTTGTACTTTCTAAACAGGTTAGTTAAATTGGTCGATTATATTATTTGACAGGTAGCAATAGTTTTCTATTTATAGAGACCAGATACTTGAAGTTAGACTACAGTTTCTCAGGCAGGGAAAAGGTGGATGGAAAAAGACTTGACTTGCCTTAACTAGTAATGTAGTTTTGTAGAATACCTTATAAATCATAAATGTATTTATGAGGCACTAAAACAATTGCAGAAATATATATTTTCTTCCATAAGTGAATAAACGAGTTTTTCTCAGAGGAAAATAACGACTCCAGAGCCTTGTTTGAAGCGAGAAAGGTGGCAGGGTCCGCCAAATATAAACATATTGAAACAGTGCGAATGCAAATGATGCAAATGATTTATTAACCAGCAGTTAATTGCAAAAAACAGAGAGATCTGAGAAACCGTGAGATTACAAAACAACATCTAAGCTCAGACATGAGAACAGATGTTGAATACAAACATCTTGAAGCAGGATTCATTCGTTTTTTTTACCATATTTTGGGTAAATTAGGCCTCTCAAAGTCAGAAGTTTGGCCTATTGAGCTCCTCAGCTCTGCAGCAGTAATTTTGCACCTTCTTCAAAACTTTGAACAGCCTGAAGGACATTTTACGGAGTGGTTATCTAATATTGGGTTCGATGTGCAGGGTGACAAATAGTTCCTGTGATCAAATTACATTAAATTATGGTGTAGTTACCCTGAAAATCTACTCTTGCTCACTTGGCGCATTCAGGTTTTCATGCTTTTCAGACATTTACATACAAATTAAGTACCGCCCATGTGGGATTTAACAGCCTGAAACCTGAAAGCCAACCTTTTCAGTCACACTCTCAAGGCTGATGCTGGTAATAACATCAGTGAATGGGAATAGCAGTAAAGATACCATAGTAACAGAGCAGGAGCACAGACAGTTGAACCTGTAAGAATGCCTTGGAGACATATAGAGTTGAACATTTAAGAACATTTTGCAGCCTAATGAAGACAAATTGAGAGAAGTAGTTTGCCCCATTCTTACCATAAATTAGATTCCAGAGGAATTTGGCTCCCTCCTTTGGAGAGTCCACATTCATCTTTGATGCTGACCGGAGAAACGCCTCCGATACAGAGCCGTATTTCTTCTCCTGATCTCTAGAGCCATTTATTTTTTCACTCTAAGACAAGGCTGAAATAGGCTATGATTCACGATCTTTCCTGTCCTTGTGTAGATTTATTTTGACAGTGATGAGGTGCATTAATCTACTGTAACTCAGGCTCATCCAGCCGCATCATTTCTGCAGTGGAACAGCTGCAGACTTTCCTTTCCAGAGGCAGAGCTGGCTCAACAACAACAGCAGACAACCGGAAGATTAATTTGTATCCTGTGGAGATTTCTATGTGAAAAATATTTATCCAGCCTCATAATGTTGATGGTTCATCGCAACTTGTTTTAGATTTGTGGCACTGCAACACTTTTTCTGCAAACTGTGCACATGACAGTGGATTTTTCTATTTGTAACCTTTATTTTCCCGGGGACGCTCTTTGTGCTGAGCATGCTTGTTATTGTACCACCCTGCTTCACATTTATATTGTTAGACATTCTCACACCTGGGAGCAGAGCAAGAACACTCAATCCCTGAGACGCTTCATCGGTGCAATTTGGAGCTCAGTGCCTTGCTCAAGGGCTCGTCAGTGACAGCTAATAAGAGAGACAGTGTGTGCTGTTAACAGTCTCTTTTCCTGTTCACATTTCCATTGTTTTGGTGCCTGAAGTCCGTGACACTTATTATATTTTCAGTGGGATAAAGCCAAGCGGATATCTGTAGGCCACCGTATTCTGAACACAGGTTACAAAAACCACTTTGAAGAATTTGCCAGTGGTGTTTAACTCCCGTTTAGAGACGCCATGTGACCAGGATGACAGGAGACACACAAGATTAGAAATGTCATCTGGGGCCCAGAGGAATCTGCAGCTGCATCCTAACCAGCTTGCTCTTCTTTCATGTTTCCGAGAGAAATTAGGTGCTCGCTGTTATTAGCTTGAGGTGCCATTTGCCCTCTTTCTCATTATGTTGAAGTGTAGTAAGCCCTGGATTTGCCATCAATGAGTCACAATGTGTTCTTTTTATCTGTGTGAAGCTATTTAAAACATCTTTGATACCCTTTTAAGAAGTTGTAAAGCAAAAACCTAATTTGAACCTGAACACTGAACTGTTTTTGGAGACCTTACTTCTCATTCCAAAGAAGTGCAAAATGATAGAAAAGAGTTTAATTTGTAAGAGTTGATGCCTGACTAGATGACCATTACGAGCAATAGATGTGGATGATGTGAAGGTCAGTGCAGCATGTCGGATTGTTCCTCTGTGGAGTCCATTAATCTCTGATCATCGACACCTTAAAGGGCATTGCCTGCTTATACCATGGTCTTAAATTAGATCATTTATATTTTAACACATTTTGTGATCAAAAGTTTTTTAGAACTCATAACTGTGTTTCGCTTCAAAAGAAGGCAATTCTCTCTAATAACTACTTTGAAAACCATTTTAGATTTTTAGCAGTTTGAGGATCTTCACTTAACTCATCAAATCATATTTAAAGACACAAACTTGCAGGTTACCATCATGCCTCTCATCAAGTTTGAATGAGCCCCTTCTTTTTCTGAAGTCTTGTCTGATTTAAAGGTAAATAACTTGAGGTTAAATATCATCCAGGTGTTGTCGACTACTGTACCTGTGAAGCGTTCCACACGGGTGACCTCGTGGAATCCACATGAGCTTGAACGTGGAATTTGTTTCACAAGCTGTCGTGCCACCACTGAGCGGTGGAATCAGAGGCAGCTGACCTTTTTACTCCTGGGATTTAAATTAGCCAAGCGTAGATAAATCTATCACGTGAAGCCCTGAGGTGCGATAGCTCACCTTTGACTCGGCAGGTATTGGCCTTGCAGTAGCAGTTCTTACCCCGATGCCTCAAGGTGTTCGTTCAGCCCTGACCTCGGTTTGACTGCTGGACGTTTGGAAGAGCAAAGTCGCTGGAAGTGATCTCTTTTCGTTTTTCACCTTCCTTTGTTGGACAATAAAATGTTTGGTATGTTCTCCATATTTATCTCTAAAAAACTGAATAATTTATGGGTGAAAAACAATTTTAATATTTGACATCTAGCATAACACTGTAGATCTCCACTGTGCTGCCAGGGTTGTTTATACTTATTGTAACGAGACAGATTAAGAGAAATGTAGACGTAAACGATCATTAAGAGGACGATTTATTTTCTGCAGTTGTTCGTAGCTATATGTACAGATTCAATGTAACCACAGAAAATCAGAAATCTATAATCGAGTGCTTTGTTTTATATCTTTAAGGACTCTGGATGCTGGCTGAGCTCAGCCTGTATCAACCTGTGGGCTGTTTGCAGTTATAAATATGTATGAGAATGTCAGTAAGCAGAAAGGATTCATTATAATATTGTTTACTTTTAGCCTACCGGGGGTCATATCTTCGTTTAATAGTCTCGACCCTCGCTGTCTCGAGATGTGCCTCCGACCTGCACCATTGTGACTTTTCGACCTTTAAAGAAACACTTTGCCTCGGGGGCCTCTCTGCTAATGGTTATCTTGTCGACGAATCTGTCAACAAACTTCTCTTTTGTAAGTTTCTGTTCCCTCCCTCTCTTAGCTCTGATTTCCTTCCTTGACCTCCTCACTAACACATCATCCTTCCTGTCTTCAGACTTTGTGGCCTCTAGAGGGCAATTTGTACCGATTAAGCAAAGGGACGGTGTAGACAGGTTAAGTGTTTGGGTGGTGCTTTTCAGGCCACTGCTCCCGAGACGGACACAGCCAGAGGCAAAATGTTTTCAGGTTGTCCGTACGTCCCGTTCTCATGAACATGATATCTCAGAGGTGCCTTCAGGGAGTTTCAACACATATTGGACTCAAAGAACCTCACAGAACAACCCAAATGTTTTTGGCCATAACTCAAAAGTTCGTACACGAATTCTGACAAATTTCAAACAAATCTTCGGTGTTGTGACATTTTCTATCCGAAAGGTCAAAGGCAAACTTAACTGTGACTTAATAATGTTTTTTTTTTTTACTGTACTAGCCATTATTCAAGGCCATAACTCAGGAACAGTCACACGTGTCAATATCATCATACCTTCCATTTCTCTCGATTAACACCTTATACAACTTGAATGGTTGGTGAAGGCAGACAAGTATTAGGTGGAAAATCTAGTTTTGTTGCATAAAAAAACAATCTTACATCATTCTGTCATGGCTGAGACTCTTGACTCCTCTGTTGTAGTTTTCCTTTGAACTTTGATTAGTGCAGGCTTGCATCAGGATTTGATCAGATCATATCAGGGAAGTTTCTTATCACCAGAAACACAGCTCCCAGTGACAAGCAGGCTCCTAAAGTGTCTCCTCCTGCTACCGTCATTACCTGCTTTCCCTCTGAGCCAGCACAGCCGTTTTATTCTTTTCAATTGAAATCAGTTTTCATATGGCTCAACAGGTTCCTTGTTAGATATACATTCCAAACTCATCACCCTAAGTTTACATTTGTGATGTCTTAAATACGTCCAAAATATCCCATGTGACCGTAATGGCCCCCTTTTGTTGAGTTTGTGTCAAAATTACAGTCCTTGCACTCGATTCTAAAACACTAAATACACCTTTTCTTTCTTTTTTTATTTCTACTTTGATTTATTTAAATGTAACATTAAATATTACATTTTATTACTTTTAGTTGTAATTGTGTTTATCAGACGGTGCAACAAATTGAATTTGTCTGCTTGCATCGTCCCGCCTCTTTTCTGATTATTTTTGACTTTCTTCCCTGTTCACTCCTCAAAGAAATTCTACCTTTTTAGTGTTTTGTTTTGTGTTTTATTTCTTGATGTGACAGTAAACGCTCATCGCTGTTAAATGCCTACATTAACATTTTCTTCATGTCCCTCAGTTTCTCATTCTCTTTGCTCTAAATTCAGCCACGGTGATTATTATCATTCTAACTACCATCTCCTTCTTCTTCTTCTTCTTCTTCTTCTTCTCCTTCTTCTTCCTTTTTTTCCAACAAACCAGAAGTCACGTAAGATCGCACCATGGACATTAAAAAATCTTGAAATTATGGGGATCATTTCTTTGAGCTATTGTTTGCTTTCTCAACAACACCTGTAGCTTTTGCTCACCACTGCACTGAGCACTGATCCCTCTTTTCATCTCTTACTCTTTTATCTTGTGTCCTCTCCAACATCGCTGTACCATTATTTTTCTTTCTCATTATCCTGTTTACTTTTATCTTGTTTTATTCGCTTTTGTATAAATAAGTCTGCGTAGCTGTTAAGTGAAAACACAAGTATGTACAAAATACAAGTGATGAAACAGAACAGTGCTGATGATAATAAAACAGCAAAAGAATGAGGACAGCACACTCACAGAGAATAAGAAACAAAAGAAAACAAACGCCATGGGGAAGATTAGTAAATCAAGCATAAAGAGACACAACATTGGTATTCAAAGCAGACTCACTTGTGTAGCTACACCCTTTAATATGCATCTGTTACAGCTTTTTCCTCTTTCTCTCGCTCTCTCTCTGTCCTTTCTCTTTTTCACCAGCTGTCCAGGTGCTAGTATTTTCCCAGACGTGCTATTAAAAGGAAGCTAGTCCTCTTTCACTCGGCGCTCAAAGGCACCGTTTGCCCTTCAATTTCATTTCCTGTATTGACATCCTTTCCATCCTTAAATCTGTTTAAACCCTTCCTCTTCACAAAATCCATTATTCAGGGTATGTCACCTGCTTCTCCAGGTTCCAAGGAATTTGTAGTATTGGCATGAATACAGATGTCAATCGTCAGCGGGCAGACATTTTGTTGAGCAAACTCAGAACAAGCCACAATGCACTAATAAAAGATTCAGGAGTTTGTACGTGTGCTGTTCTTTGTTACAAATAATGCATTTTAAAGCAGCACTACCTCACATTTGTTGGTCAAAGCTTTTCGAATGTGAAGATTTAATGCTTTCTTTTGTTTCATACCTTTGATATTCTTCTATGTGGAGCTGACGATAGATCAAACGACACATTACAATGTGATGGACTTTTACCTGATAAAAATGTGTCCTTGAAAATGGACAAATTTAGTTATTTGACATTCGACCCATATTAAAGCTGCTGTAAGCATTGTTGGTATTTGCCTCTTTCTTTTTTATATTGCTTGGCCTGTTTGCTCCCATCAGCCGCCACCACTGGAATAGGTAGCTTTCCCTGTGATTACTGTTGGAATATCAAACTATTTAACATCCATTTTTATAAGAACAGTTTCTGTATGAATATTTCAGTGGAAGATGTTTCAAATGTGTCTTTTAATACTCCTCAAATCTCAAATCCGTCAATTTAGTGACCTGATTGCAAGTTCTCTCTGAAAAGGTTGCGTTGTAACAGCAATATAAAGCAGCATATAGCTGTTTGGTCCCCCTGCATCACAGTCAAGCACGCAGAGATCAAGGGACATCGCACCAGATTTATTGTGTTCTGACTTTGTCCTCTGCAAAATAAATCTGTCAACCGATATCTTTTCTTCTCTACAGTTTCCTCCTGTAAATCACAACTGAGTAAAGCCAACAATTAAACTAAGCAAAACTCTTCCGCCAGCGTTTGCACAAGTGACACAATTTACTGCTTTAAATTACTGCTTTCTAGAGGAGTGTGACGTAATGTTTGCTGTTATAGTTCGAGACCTACGAGTTCTCTCAGTGGTAAAGGCACATAAGATACGCTGATAGAGACCAATTATTTTACTTTGAAATGTTTTAATGTAGTTTATCTGACAACGACTTGCAACAACAACCCAAGAATCAGCTTGAATTTCTATGTTGCACCACACAGCCGATAATCAATGCCAAGCTCGAGCCTCATTCTTTCCAGAGCAGTTATTGTGTCTTGTGTGTCACAGCTTTCATCTCGTGTTGGATAGCGCCACCGAGACGTTTCTGCTAGGCCGAGGAGGTTTAAATTCCGACACTGTAGAGACTTGTAAGGAGTGATACACTTCTTAGTTCCTGTCAATGATGAATGAAATGACGGCTGAAGAATGCCCTCGCCACCCCTCCAAACACACACACACACACACACACACACACACACACACACACACACACACACACAAACTAACTCTTTCACACACACACACGGAAAGAGAGAAATCTCTAAAGTAAG